>QJOA01000243.1:0-87501 GCA_004155915.1 Monosporascus sp. CRB-9-2 | reverse complement strand
CTATTTTCTACGATTTTTAAGAGCTTTTTGAAAATATAGAGATTTCGGCGATTTCTATGGGAAAATGGTGGCGCGTTGGGGGGGTGGAGCGTGAGGGGGGGGTCCACCTTAATGACAAAAGACTAAGTTGACGAGAAGTCAACATAATAAGACACAGATGAACCTAATAGACGGGTGGTCGCCACGTTCATCCCATTTAAGCATACAAATTTTAAACGCCAACCAAACTAAGAAAGCGGCATAAAAAGCAGAAAAGGAGGGGGGAAATTTTTAAACCGACTGCCGGATTCGAACCAGCGACTTCTGGCTTATATCGACCCTTGAGAGCCGGACGCCAGCGAGCTAAACCACTGCTCCAAGTCGGCCCTCTTTCTTTCGACACATAGGATGATGTCGTCTTGCGTCTGTGTTTTTTGTTCTTGGAAAACTCTGCCTCAAAAGGGCTTTATATAAAGTCACGCGGTCCCCGCTGTTTTTCACGCCGAGCAGGTCTTTTCAAGGCGAGCTGAAACGCAAAAACGAGGGTCTGATAAGCTGATTCGTTCGTGGCCGCGACGACCCGGGATGATGCGGGTGCTTCCAAAAGGGGCCGCTCCGGGGAAGGAGCATTCGATGGCTTTCACCTGCCACCGTTTCCAATACTCGACATGATTCGACTATGGAGACGGCGTAGGTCACCATGTAAGGTCACGCTGCATTGTTTTGCCTCTTCTGAGTGAAAACATCATCCTCATGAGAAATTTAAGAGGACTTGAGAGTCTTAAGAGATATTATCATATATCCCCCAGAAACCAAACGACTCGGCCTAGTTCCCGTTATAAGGAAGGCTGGGGGTTCAGGTACACAGGTGCGCAGATTATCCCAGAGCCCGTTCGGAAGTTCGATCCGGAGGCTGGCCGGACCGGAGCTCAGCCCCAGAAATACATGTATTAATTACGGCGTCTACCCCTGGCACGTGTAGTCGGGCGGGGTTAAGCATATACCTAATGGCACTGTTCGTTTCTATGACGGCTACACGTCATATTGCACCTCCGTATAAACAAACGAATCGAGGCGCTTTCATATACAGGATTGGCGTGCTGTCTACGTTAGGCAGCAATATACTTCGCAAACCCCCAGTGTGTCTACGACTGGGGTCAACATTTTCCTGGTTTAACCTATTCAGTCCTATCCTATCGTCCCTAGTCATGCCAAACCGGGACAGGGATCATCACGTCTTGGACAGGGGTCAGGAGGCCTGGTAGGAGTCATCTAAATTCACTCGTTTAGAGAGAACCGCGAGCTGAATTGAGCTAATTTTCGGGCCGTGGCCTCGGGCCCATGGTCAACTGGTCACCTGGTCCCGACGACGCGTATTGCAAGCGGCCAGTGGTTTGCTATTGCTGGACCCCTATTGGTCAAGGTATGCGTTCCTAAGACTGGGTAGGTCACTACCTGCGTAGGACTTTCTATCGTCCAGTCTCCTTCCACACTTCGGAGGTAGCTTCTCTTCCGTCCCCGAATACTATCATCACTCTTTACTCTCTTCTACAGCTTCCAAGCCTTTTTTCTCCAACGTTTGCTTACTATTACAGCGAGACCAAATAACAGGACAATATGAAGAATGCGGGGATTCAAGACGTTGGGAGCGTAGAGGACATGCATGATGCACTGCGACCTTGCCGCGCATATGCATCAGTTAATTAAATTGTTCGAGGCGTTACAGGCCCGCCAAGTCGTTAGTGCTGGATCCGAGCGTTTGGGCATGCGCCAGCGAGACTATAAAGTCGACGGCGGTGAGAGCACGAAAGAACATGTTTGTTGGCATCGCAATTTGTAAGAGCTCCAGATATTCCTCGAACACTAGCAGAAAAAATGGTTCTTCCGGCTCGGTGGTGGGCCTCCATGCCCATCGCAGTTCTAGCCTGTTTATCGCTCGCTATGCTCGCCCAAGGCCAGGGGACGTCAGAGACGGAGTTTAACAGGCGCAGGACGATGTCACTTGGGATCGTGAGTTTCTCCCTACCCGCTTAACAAAGTGCGCGTTCCGCAATGACGTCTGTTCTAACATCGAACCACAACAACCAGGTTATCTTTCCTGGCTTCGAGCCTCTGGACGTATATGGCCCGCTGGAAATGTTCTTCGGGGTAAGTTGAGCTCGGCCCACTCAAGCATGTTGTCTTCCGTACCGGCATCATTCCCCATAGTTTCGATAGGGCTAATCTAATACCATTCTGCCAACCAGATGTCCTTCAGCCGCAAGATCAGCCTCTCCTTTATTGCGAATGAGAGGGGCCCCGTGAGCTCGGGCTACCCCCCGCACAGGATGGCTCCGGGGGAGCCGCCGATGGACATGGGCCATATGATACAGCCGAGTGGTAAGCAATCTGCAGAGTTAACCCGCCCGCGCTTTATTTTCTAGTATCACGGTCATGAATTTCCTAATAGGAGCCTCTCGAGGAAGAGGAAGCTCCCGTCACTTCTCTTATTACTTCCGGCTACTTGCCTAACATATCGGAACGGACAACCACTGACTCCAGGCGTTGCAGTGGTGGCGACGCACACCTTCGCGGACGCGCCGGCGCTTGACGTACTGCTGGTGCCGGGCGGCCTCGGCGACCGGGCGCTCGAGGACGCCGGCGACACCTCCGTCGAGGACTTCGTGGCCCGCCGCTTCCCTCAGGTCGACTACTTGCTGAGCACCTGCACGGGAGCCGTCTTCCTCGCCAAGGCCGGCGTGCTCAACGGCCGCAGGGCCACCACCAATAAGGCGGCGTGGAACTGGGCCGTCACGCATGGCGAGAACGTCACCTGGGTCCCCGCCGCGCGGTGGGTCCAGGATGACAAGATCTGGACTAGTTCTGGTGTTTCTGCGGGTGAGTTTGATCTACCACTCTTTCTTTTTTTTTTTTTTTTTTTTTTTTTTCCTTGTTGTACGAGGGTATGGTTCGTCACTCGTTGTCTCGCTAAACGTGAGGCTAACTAACCGGTCAATTAGGCCTCGACATGACGTATGCTTTCTTGAAGCATTTCTACGGCGAGGACGACGAGGTCTTGGAGATGGTGATGAACACCATAGAGTACGCACCGCACACAAACCCGGACTGGGATCCGTTCTCAGTCGTCCACAACGTGAGTGGCAGACTTCCCACGCTAAGGGGTTAATATGGTGTAGCTCACTTTTTATAGGTGCCCGGAGCAGACCTCACGCGCAACCTAACGGGTTGTGTAAGGCCCGTCGGTTACTAGGTAAGGCACCCTCGCTCCTAGGGTTATCTTTCTACGTCCATCATCCAGCTCTGGACGCAGTTACCACGTCCCTTTCTTCCGGCCCACGATATCTGAGCGCTGTTGCAAGTAATAAAAGAACAACCGAAAGGTGGATGGGAACCCTAACTCTTTTGGCGGTATTGGAACTTGAGGATCGCCCGTTGAAACCACTGGGAGCCTTTGCTAGAATAGGGGCAACTCATGTAGCTTCCTAAGTCCCGTGGTTAGGATATTTGCATATGGAACTTAACCGGGGGTATAACTTATCTCCGATAGCTTTACCTATATAAGATGCCCCTGAAATGCTGACAGTATCTCACCTTGCGCCAAAATCAAAGGCTCCTAGGAGTCCTTACGACTAGAAATGTCCTCTCCAACCCTTATTATTCGAGAAGACGCAGCAGTAGGCTGTCAAGCGCAAGACGGACGGCGGATATAACAATCTGCCTGGCTAGGTTTTGACTCTCTCAATAAGACTAGAAAGGGGTCCGCAGGCATTAATAACGGCTTCGTTCGTTCGGGCCACCCGGCATATCGACGCAAGGCACTGGTCCAGCAGTTGGGGATCTTGTGTTCCCCACCGCCACACAAAGCGACTCAGAAACTGCAGGGACAATGAGGGACGACACAGTAGTGCGAGGTACTGGAAGCGTGCGAGGGGTCCCACGGGGACGGGAGGAGCGCAGCTGAGCCAGTTCAGGAGCAGCAGAATGATAGGGGTTGTGATGTAAACGGAAGGGATTCTGCCTGGTTATATCAACACGTGTTGCGTAAATGGGCCTTACTCATGTAATCGGTCATTTTCCTTGAGGTTTCAGACCCCTCTTAACCGTTTGGCTGGTTCTTCGCCGGTCGTCGGGACAGATTCCACTTAGACGGAAATGTAACTAATACTTTAGGTTTTAAATAACATTCCATATAGGTCCCAGCTGGTTCGAAAATGCCTCGTGATTGTAGGGTGTAGTTAGTAATGAGAGTGGCTAGCTAATTTTCCAAACGATTCATTCCTTTACATATATATGCAGTAGACAGCAGCCACATTGGCTCATACGACTCCTCCTTTATTCAGGCTGCCAAGGCGGCTCGAGACTTTACGATAACCCCCCAACCAAAAAAAATTTGACTTATTCCTGCTCTGCTCGAGCTTGGCATGATATGTACCGTTTATTCGTTTCCTGATTATACACAAATGCTCCTGAGCATATATACATACACATCATCATACACTTCCCCTACACTTCACTTCACCTCAGTTCTAGCTCCCTGCCTCTATCTAACTCTATCTACCTCGCGCCCGTCCCGGTAACAAGCAACACAACGCTGCCGAGCTGGCGCCTGAGGTCCTCCCTCTCAACGTCGTGCGTATCCTCGACCTCGCCCCATTGGCGCGTCTGCCAATCGACCTCGATGCTGGCGAGGCGCGCGGCCTCCTCGACGCCGAACTTCTTCTCCTTCTCTCCGCCATCACCCGTTTCGGCGGCCATCCCGGCGCCGACGCCGACGCCGACGTCGCCCTCGCTCCACTCGACGAGCAGCCGGACGGCGCCGAGCAGGCTCTTGCCGCCGAGCACGGCGCGCTCGAGCCCCGCGAGCTCCCAGGCGTCGAGGCCGCTGACCCAGCCCTCGATGACCTGGCGCGTGCTGGGCCTCTGGCCGCGCGGCAGGATGCTTTCGCCGTCGAGCGCCGGCTCGATCTCGACGCCGGGCCACACACGGGCGCCGAGGAACCCGACGACGCGCTCGGCGGCGCTCCGCTGCGCGTCCCTGAGGCTCGGGCCGTCGAGATCGTCGGTGCCGCGCTGCGGCGGTGGCGCCCAGCACAGCAGCGAGTCGGTGTCGAGGTAGCGCAGCACGGTGCGCACGATAGACCGGCGTATGCCCTCGCTGACATTATTACTGCTACTGCTACTACTGTTACTGTTGTCGATCCCCTCCCGCGCCTCGTCGTCCTCCCGGATGTCGATGGCGCGGCACACGAGGCTTGTCAGCGGGATCAGGTGCTGACGCGTGGCCTGCTGGGCCGAGACGAGGAGGTCCCACTCGAGGGCGAGGGCGCCGGCGAGCATGTGCTTGGAGAGCGGGAGGCGCACGACGCGCTTCGTGGCCGGGTGCCGCAGGGGCCGCGCGTCGAGATGCACCTCCCAGGCTCCGTCGACCTCGCGCACGTGTACGTCCTTCCAGAAACGCTTGCGCAAGAGGGGAGTTTTTGTGTTCCTCTTGTCGCCACTGTTTGAGGGCCGCGACGATGACAGCTGGGGCGGCGGTGGGTTCGACGGCGACTGCTTCTCGGCGGCGGCCGCCGTCCGTATGTCCTGGGCCCTCTGCAGCAGCTCGGCCTGCTTCCTGCGACGCTCGAGGCGCGCCTGCTCGCTGTCGGCGGTGGGCTGCGGTGGGTCGGGCGGCGGCCCCTGTCCGTGGATGGGCGATACCGTGGCGGGTGCCGGCGGCGTGCCGTGGATGGAGCGTAGTAGTAGTTGCGGTGGTGGCGGGGAGGATAAGGGCGAGATCGAAAGAGTTCGGCGGTTTGCCGCTAGGCGCCGCAGCGCTATCCGCGTTGGCGGTTTCATTCTTCTCCCGTGTGTGGGGTTGTATGTATGTACGTATGTATCTGCTTGTGTGCTTGTACAGGTATGCGACCTACGAGACTGGGAACGAGCTTCCCGTCGCAGTCGGGAAGTGAGGTTGTGGTGGTTGTCGTTGGAATATTCTTTATCGATAATGTCAACAGGGACCGCCCACCTCTGCGATAAAAAATCCCACTACAGGAGGTAGACAGCTTGGCACTTGGGTTCAGGCATTTGACGGGCCAATCCACCTGGCGGCGCATGTAATTGATAGCCTCCTGAATCCTCATCATCTCTATGTTATGGATTTGAATTGTAGATTTAAATCGTCATCCCGACAAACCACACGTTGCAATCCCAACAGCTTAACTTTGCGCCGTAAGTAGGTAATTTCGACCAGTCTGATGCTAAACCCGCCCCCTAAGTTCCCCGGTGCACCTCGCTGCCGATAGTCAGTCCCGCCGGCTCATTAACGAGCAAATAGGTATTATAGATACATCTGATAGACCTACTCTTTGTTAACCATGCAATCACTAGTCTCTTCTCCAAGAGTCTATGGGTCTGCATCATCGTAGGCATACTATGCAGCCCTCATTCTGAGAGTGGTATCCCATCCGCAACCCATCCCTAAGCAAGAATCGTTTTGATTATGATATTAGTAGCCCAACACAATTCCCACCAAGCCCCTGAGCATAGTCATTTGAACTCTCGAGGCCTCCAATATTTAAATGGGCGTAATGGAAGTGCGCCCATCAGTAAGGCGGCCTGGTGAGGTTCCCAACGGTGTTTTCCCTCGACTTGCTATCTATCCCCTTAAGCATCGACTGCAAGTCCAGACTAGCACCGTGTGATTCTGCGAACCTGCTGGTGAGGATGCTATCTCCTCCGCGACTCTTCAGGCTGCGTCTGGCAGGAGTCCCGGCGAAGTCCCGATAAGAAGGCGTGGACCTAGAAGGACTCGTGTGTGACGTCGGAGGTCTTCCCACGACGCCTTCCGGCAACGGTGGCACGGGCGGAACCTCCTCATTTATTTCGTCAGCATCCCCAGCATGCGATGATAGAAGACCCCCGCTGTCCCCAGAAGCCTTCCTCTCCCGAGACTTCGATCTCGCCCGCGCAAGGCTTGATTCGGTCATCTCCCCATTTTCGGCTGTAGCTGGGTTGAACGAGAGCTCAGAAGCTGTGAAATCGTAGCTCACCACGCTGTCACTATCATCATCGTCCGGTATCGTCCGGAATGTAGCCGGCCGGGCCACATCTCCCGAGAGGACCGACTTGAGCTGGTCGACGGAAGCGACCATGCCCCGATTCGAACCACTTCTCTCGGATCTGCGGCTATGCACGCTCGATTTACGCAATGAAGTGACGGCCCCGGGTTGTGCTCCGGAGTGAGAACCTGGTCGTAGATTGTTATGACTAGTATACGCAGTAACCGGCCTGTTCGGACTATGTCCATTAGCTGCAAGTCCGCTGACGGTAAGCCGGCCGCCCTGCGTAGTGGCAGTTCCGGTCTTCGAGCCGCTAATGGAAGCCGACCTGCTACTCTCCTGAAGCGCGATGACGGCGGCCTCGCGAGTCCAATCCATCATCATTTCCTCTTTAAACTTGGGCGGTAGGCCTTCCTCGTCATCGTCCGCCGGAGGTATGGCGCTGAGGGTGGAACTTAAGATAGGGTGTGTGAATGTCCGACCTGGCGAGGCTACAGGGCTAGTGGGGGGTGATTTTGAGGCAGCCTGGTATTTGGCACAAATATAATCCACCATAGCCAGACGGTCATCAAAGGGTAGGAGGGCTTCCGATTCGAGCTCGTGGTTAGGCATCCTCGTTTCCGCCCTCGACAGACCTGGCGTACCTGCCAACTCCAAAGATGGGGGTGGCACACGAACGCCGTCGACCCAGAAATGTTTGCTTCTCCTCCGGATAATCTCGTCTTGGATCATCACGCCGACGGAGGTTTCTTCGAAATCGAATACCTCCGATACCGTCCAAAAATAACCATGGCAGACGCAACCGAGGCGGACCTTAGCAAGTGGCGTCTCCGCCTCTAGGATATCTTCTTGAAGCCTGAAAATCATGGGGAGACCAAACCTGACGGCATTGACCCCGAGGTTTCTGACCAACTTGTATAGTAACACGTGGAGTAAAACAAGATCCGTCTCATAGTCAATGTACTGTAATGCATTGTCGTAGATGGCCAGATGTAGAAGTCGTAGAAAGCGAGAATGGTGGCCCTTGGATGGTTTAGTCCAAGCTGAGGGGTTGGGAACCGCACGACGAGCATTGCCGGCGGATGGCGTTTCCCTGTGACCTATATGCGACGCCTTTACGAATGATTCGTCGCGTGCCTTCCGGTCGGCTGTAGTTGTTTCGCGGTCAAGCCACGTGATAACGGCATCGGCATATGCCTTACGCACTTGACCATCGGAATCGCGTAGAAGCCAGTGAGATCCTTCCCAAACCTGAATGGAAACTTTGTTCCGCGCGAGGGTCGCATTCCCACTAATTTTGGTCTTGGGGTTGGCCACGAGGAGGATTGATCTGACAGCGCTAAGCGCAGCAACTTTGACCAGACCCAGCACAGAAAGGCTATCTAGGTGATGCTGGTCCTCTGATACGTTCGCCGTCGAATCCTCAGGGGCCGGCGCGCCATCCGCGCTTTCTGCATGTGGGGACGAGTTCGCCGTACTTGGATGGGGCTTAAGGCGTGAGAGGATGGTTGAAATCATGTCCGAAATTTGGTCGGCGTAGTAAACATGCGTAGCCAGCCCTCCGATGCACTGTTCCATGCGCTTCAGCAGTTCCTGCTGAGGCTCCGGTATCTGTTGGGCGGGATCAGTAGCGACTGGAGCCTTCTCACTTTTAATTCCTCCAACACAGTGTTTGAAAACCCGCTTGGTGTGTTGAAGCAACCCTACGAGGACGTCCATGACGCTAAGACCAATCAAGTTGATGTCAGAACGCAGAAGGGACCCGATAACGGCGGTCAACGCAATCTGTTCGGGCACCTCTTCGTCGACGGGTTGCATCAGCAGGAGGGTATCCATGACTGCGACCATGATAGCATAGCGATCCTGCACCGGGGCCCATCTTGCCACAAGGCTAAAGATCATGATGGCCCATCCGCTGTCGCGGCCAGTGCTCTCTTCTACCTTAACGACCGTCTCTTTCTCCCGGATTCGGTCTCGAACGAATTTTAACAGCGCCACGGTGCCGCCGTGAATTTGCGCCTTGTTCGGAATAGCATAGATTTGTCTCAGACACTGTAAGGCCATGACAGCCGTGTCTTCCTCGGCGAGCCTGTCGATATCCATACTCGAGCCCGTGATGGCAAGGGGATTGGTATCCCCTCCGGTCCCGTCGGTTTTTACGGTGGAAACACTAGTCCTCCGACGCGAAAGGCCGCTCTCCTCGGTTTTCTCTCCCGCCTGAGCGCGCTGTATTATGGCTTGCAGGAAATTGTCATCGTCAGTCCAGAGATTTTCCAAGATCATGGGCACAATGACGTCGAGCTGACGAGCGGCAACAGAAGACAGCGCTTCGGATTCGGCAATACTCCTGATAGCCCCCAGGCCTGCATTCCTCCATCTCAGGGCGACCGCTTTCGCGGGTGTGACTTTTCCCGGTGTCTGCCTAGTCGAAGCACATATACCGTATGCGCGAACCACCTCCTCGTATTGGCGGACATATTCTTGGTCGGCAAAGAGCGAGGATGTGTCGTGATGTTGACAGAAGCTCTCGAAAGTTGGCAGCGTGGCCTCAACCATGGTTATGTCATTGGAACGCAGGACAAGGTCGAGCACCTTGAGGACATTGGACGCGAACAGGGGCAGGTCTTTAGGAGACTTCTCGATGAGAGCTGCGAGTATCTGCAGTGTGACCTGAACATTTCTAGGTTGCGAAGAAAGAGGCTGTGTTAACAGAAAGCCATGATTATGGACAGAAATGCAGATTCCCGACGTACCCAATGCGCAGCCTCCATACGTCGCTTGCGGTCTTTTTCTCGAGGAACTGGCCGACCTTCTGGATCTTAGACCGTCGGGAGGTAGCATAGAATAGCAGATAACTCAGTTCGCTCGAATTGGGCTTCACATCGACAGCCCCCTTTACTGTTCGCGGATAGCACTTGAGGACTAGGACCTGGTGCTTAGGCCGGCATCTCTGCTGTATGGCGTTCATCGTGCTGATGCGGCCGTAACTCTACCAACAATAACCGTAACCAGGGAGTCTCGTAGTCGTGGTCGAGTGAGAATGGTTGCCGGGCCTTCGCCTTGTCCGCCGTCGCTCAAGGAGCATAAGTATGTAGGCGGGCAGGCTGCGGGTATTTGGGTTTGGTGGTGGTAGTGGTGATGGCGATGGTGATGTTGCTGCCGGCTGGCTGTGCACAAAGTATACGTATAGGTAGCGTATGCAGGAGATAGTCTAAAAGTCCGGACAGTTTGCATGTACGAATTACTCGGTTCGTTGGCAGTAATTAGGTAATTTTACGAGGTATCTTTGCGAGCGGCTCAGCTGCGAGACTAGGTACCATTACCCAGGACGAATAGTAATATTGTACCAATTATGTATAGGGAACCTAGGAACCTGGAGGGAACGGTATGCAAAGGGACCTGCATGTCCTCATTTAGTTGGCATTTGTCTCATTTCAGCTCCGTCAACTCGACGGGGGCTAACATTGTCCTTACTAGATCATAGTTAGAGATACGTAAGTCAGAGCAGTAGATAACTATTGTGATATTTCTGCAAGGAAACTGTCAGAGGACTGCGTGAACGAATGGCAGAAAGAAGAACTCCATCGGTGTCGTCTCCGATGCTTGTGCAATACTATACTTACGAAGTCATCTCGTACCTTGATGGTAATTTGGTGGTGATGGGTGATGGGGCATCTCTTATCTGTCAAAGAGATTAGTCTAGCCAATCGATGGGAATCTGAGACCCATGCTGCATGCTGCTCAGGTTCCTCGCAAATTGCCCAATATGCGTCATTGCGCCTCCTCTACAGCGCATAGGTACATAAGGTTCCAACTGGTTGGGAAACTCAACCAAATACTAGGTACTCCGTACTCTCACATAACCGAACAACCTGAGAAGTGAGCCGAAAAAGTGCAGGGTTACGGGTACAGGAAATTTGTCAAACGCCCGTCTCGGAGTCCAAACAACTTTCTGTTTTTCCAAGGTTATTTCGAAACCTTACGAAGCAGGCTGGGGAAGGATTCACCTCGTCAGCATAAAATATGCATGTAAATCAGAAGTCGCTCGAACACAGACAGTACAGTAATAACATCTTTACATAAGCGCGCCCCGCTTATGGATCCGCATCTGCATATGACAATTACAGCCCTACGACAACCTAATAATGGCCATGTCCAGTTTGCAAATTGCGATATCAATAAATCCCCCTATTGTTCCTCTTTCTCCCTTATTTTGCCCAGTATATGGATACATATATCCTGGCTGATACAATCATGTGCAACTGTTATATCCGGAGTCATCTCCCATGTTTCTAGAATAACCCCACCCCCCGCTGCCTCTAATACAGTACTTTGTTCCTGCAATCTTTTACCGTCACGTCCGAAGCCGCCTTACCGAAGACGTAAATAGATTTCAATGAATTGCGTCGAATTCTGGATATGAAGAACTGTACAACTCGAAGGCCGCGAATGTGTACTTCCCGTGCGGAGCCATACGAAATCAGCCTTCAAGTCGTCGAAGGCCAAGTGACAGCTACGTAGGTCCAAGAGGCTTAAGTAGTCCTCGTGGCTGGTGTTGGCACCAACCGCAGCATGATAAGGTCCAGCTCTAAAGGGCGCAAGAACCTGCATGCAAAGCATACATCGAAGTACGCAGGCATACAGACTACCGGGTAGGTGGACATAGGTATATATGATTGTGGTCTACAACTTTTAACGGAACATTTCGCCCATTCAACATAGTCGTCAGTCGTATGGGAATCTGGCCATGCTCGCCAGTGTCTTCCTTTATTTGACCTTATGTAATACTCTAGGTTAGTGAGGTAAATACGCAATATTTCAAATACCTGCCCACTGGCTCACGCAACACGAAATGCAACAGCTTCAACAGTATACGTAACGTGTATCACCTTGTTGTTAAGATTGGTAACAAGAAGGCGTGTTACTGAGCTGCGCAATCTTCGCACGTGTCGTTAACTCCGATCCAGAAGGCCCAAGGATCTGGATACGTCGGGGATTCTTGGGTTTGTATCTTCCCGCTTCCCAGTCATTCTTGATACTTACTGCGAACGACAGCTGTTCTATATATGCTGTGCCTAACACTCGCTAGATGAGGTACTACCATCCGCTATATCAAACCATTACTTCAAACAAGACGGTGACGGGAACCCGTGCTGGTCCGCTCTGAAGATAGGTTCCAGGCAGTCCCTGGGCTATGGGCACTTCTATCCAAAGCCACGGGAACCCAGAAGGCACGCGTCAGAGAGATCTCGTTACGCGGAACTGCACATTAGACCATCCATCCAGCCAGCATCTCCGATCAGTAGAGCAGATAGATGCACGAATCCTAGCCTCTCTTTCCCTAGCACATCACACTAGCTACCCACCCCCACACCCCTCCCCCGTGCGGGCGCGCCCTTTCCCCAAAATCGAGGCGAAGGTCAGCTCATAAGCGTAGCCAACGGCCAGCTTAGCGTGCTCCAGCATATGGGGGAAGTTCAAGGTGGACACGGGGTCCCAGTCCATGTGGATGTACGGGCTCATGCGGCTCATGGCGGCCTCGATGACGAACGCGGACGGGTAGCTCGCCGGCGTCGCGGACGCGTGGCCGGAGCAGCCGTAGCCGCACTACGTGTTGACGTAGCCGGTGGTGGTGTATTGCAAACCCACCCTCGTCAGCATAGTTGCCTATTTCCCGGTCTGAGTCATTTTGTTTATTGGCTCGCGAAGGGATAGAGGGGAGGCTAATCTATAATTGCTTTCCGCGTCGATGGCCTTGCGCACGAACTCCGTGAGGCCCGAGTCCATACGGTCCGTGATGACGCCCACGGGGCTCTTGCCGTACCCCGCCATGTCCTGCTGCAGTAATGACCCTGACGACCGCGCCGCTCGCGCGGTACGAGTCGAAGATGTCCCCGCTGCCCAGGAGTCCGGCCTCCTCTCCCACGTACCAGTGGAACTCGAGGGCGTTGGCCCTCTGGCCAGCCGTGATCTTGTTGTCGATCAGGTGGGCCCTCATAGCCTCCAGGATGGTGACCGAGCCGGACCCGTCGTCATATAAGGCGGCACAGAGCAGAAGTCAGAAAAAAGAAAATTAGCTCAGAAAGTTTCACGGGTGAGTGGTGAAGCTCCACGGGTTATGATATGAGTGGGAATCAAAAAGCTAACGGCACCCGGGGACCTTCCGGACCTGATGCGGCCGTTGACGAAGTCCAGGTGCGCGCCAACGACGACGACCTCGCTGGATGGCCGCTCCGGGATCGCGCTGATGATGCTGTTCTGCGCCGACGAGCGCTTGAAGGCCTTGACCGAGGCGCGCGTCGCCGCTCGTAGAGACACGGACTGGAACTCGCCGAGGAGCCAGTCGGACGCCTGCTTGCCGTACGACGAGGTGTAGTAGCGGTTGTAGAACCCCCAGAAGGTTGTCAGCTCGTTCCGCATGTTAGCCGTGCTGAGCTTCGAGACGGGGCTCTGGCCGCCGTCGTCTGCGTCATGGACGACGGGTACGTCACGGCGGCCCTGAGAGGGCTCTCGTCTGTCGCAGAGGACGCGAGGTCCGGGGTGTTGATGACGACCCGAGTGACGCCAGGGTCTAGCTTGATTGTGAACAGCTCTCCCTGGGCTCCTTCCCGGCCTGGGGTCGAAAGAACAATCATTGTGGCAGCCAGGGCCACGACGAGCATCGAACGAACCATACTCAGTTAAGGCTTAGAGTCCGTCAAGGAGTGGCCTGCTTAGGATATCAAACGAGGAGGTGAGGCATGAAGAGGCTCGACATCTGCCTTCCGAAACCTCGAGACACCGTGATTGACGGCGCTCTATTGCGTATAGACATACGTGAAGTTATTAGGGACAGGATTGTTTAACTCTTCAAGGGCTACAGAGAGGTGGAAGGCCGTGATGCCGTCCAAGGCACTAGATTTTCCCTGAATACTGATGTTGCTTCGGTCCAGATGTTACGAGAATGTATGAAGGTGCCGACAGTCATGCTAAGCCTGGCAGGAGGTCGAGTGATAAGGCTGGCTATGTACTTGGGAACCCGCATTCCGGTATATGTTGGAATAATATACCACAAATCACGACGATCCGATGGGATCAAGGGTCTAGAAAGACCCGGAGTTCTTCGACGAGAGGCCGGGAATGCGCTAGAGGAAAAGCAATAAGGAGAAATATACCCAAGTGAATAAAATAGCGTAGCTTCTTGACGTAGCTTCAATAACGGCTATTAACTGAGATGAGATTGGCTTCCTTACATGCAAGCACGAGAGGATATGAGGAGTTTAAGTTCTCCTTCCATAACTATACCGAATGCCTGCGGGAGGCCGCGACGGCCAAGCGTTCTTTATCCCCCGGCTCCACGCGGCTTGGATACTCGGGCTTCGACGGTAAATGGCGGGAGTTGTGTTCAGAAGAAACATTGTAGTTTTAGATAGGGAGGTGGGCTACTTCGCCAAGACTTGATCGACCTTTATCCACAGGTGCATAACCTTGGCTTATTCACAACGTGGATTGTTCGGTGTCTTCCCTCGGGAACCGAAATCGAAATGCAGTGGTGTTGCCGGGGATGAATAAGGATTCAGCACTGCACTGCTACAAGAGGTTCTAGGTAACCCAGAACTGTCGGCATCGGACTGTCGGGATGACCGGCCCCACCAGTCGACCGCTATCAGTGCAATCAAGCCTTCCATCCCATCAGTCAGCCGCCTATAATACATAGGGCAGGTAGGCAGCACGTTCATGCAAGGCTTATCACATGCGGCAATGCGTCGTCCTTTCTCCCCAATACACCGCCTTCAAGCGTGGACACATGCGACGAAATTAGGCCATACGCACCATGGGTTCAGAAAACCTTAATGTCGTCCAATACCTCGTGGACACTCGGAAGTTGTGGCCAGGTGCCGCCAAGACAAGCCAACTTGAGGATGTAGTGAGTGACCTTCTGTCGCCGGGCTTTCCCCAGCTTACACATATCCACGCGTGTAAGACGAAACGACTTACTTACAGCATGACAGGCATCCGACGCCCTCGAGCTCCTCCCGCGGGAGGAGCGGGATAAAGTGCTCAAATACTACTTCGTGGCCGACGCCAAGATGTCTCTCATCTCCCACCTGCTGAAGCACTGGGTCGTGGCGCGGTACGCCGGCGTGCCGTGGGCGGAGACGAGGCTGACACGGGACGAGCGCACGAAGCCGGTCTACGTCTACGCCGGTCGGCAACCCGTGGTCTTCAACGTGAGCCATCAGGCGGGGCTCGTAGCGTTAGTGGCCGCGTATTACGACCACGGCACCAACCTGGACGGGGGCCCCGGCGTCATCATCGATGTGGGCGTCGACGTGGTGTGCACAAGCGAGCGCCGCGACCGGGACCACCGGACGGTGCGGGCCGAGGGCTGGGCAGCCTTCGTCGACATGCACGCTGATGTGTTTGGGACCCGCGAGGTCGCGTACCTCAAGGGCAGCAACCTGCCGCTGCCGCGCGAGGCGGGAGAGGCGCAGGCTGTCGACTGCAAGCTCCGCTTCTTCTACACGCTCTGGTGCCTCCGCGAGGCATACGTCAAGATGACGGGCGACGCGCTCCTGGCGCCCTGGCTCAAGGACCTGAACTTCCTGCGCTTCAGGCCGCCCGCCCCGGGGAAGGAGGGGGGCGACGGGACCGCCCCCGGAGAGGACGAGGTGATTACCACGCACGAAATTCTCTTTAAGGGGCAGGAGGTCGACGATGCGAATGTCTGTATACGCTCCATCGGCCCGGATTACATGGTTTGCACGGCCGTCCGCACACCGGAGCGGAAGGAGGATGCGCTCGGTGTCAGTCTAGGGCCATTTGAGTATTTGTCCCTCGAGCAGATCTTCGAGGTCGCGGAGGTATGAAGCCTATTGCGCGTTCGTCGTCCCGGGCATCTTTTCTACACGGGAAAATTATTCCCTCACATGCTACGTAGCGACGTTATGTATGACCACAGCTGCCTCTCATTCAAGTATGCCAACGTCGATTCTTCCGATAAATTTGGATTATGTACCCTACCTGCATCGAGATAGCAAGCAATGTCCCGTTCGAAATTAGCGACCTGGTACAACTATCAAGAGTACAGGCGCATAATTCTGCGGGCAAATAGACTGAAAGGGTGCTTGTCTGAGTCATTCCAAATGCACATTCGGACTCCGAAATACCCTGAACTGAAGGTATCGAGTACCTTACATGACCATCAATTCGTGGGTCAACGTGGCCAATGAAGCTTTTCGTTGCATACAGCTGTGCCATACGGTAGACAAACCAACAAAGTGCACTGTTTATGTACTTACATAATCTGCATCAAAGGTCACGCTTGGCCAAGAGTCAGGTCCCGAGTCCCTCCAACTCAATTAAGTAGGTATAACAAGCAAAACGTCATATTTCCTTTTAATACATAATACATGATGTGATGCTGCATAGACCGGGGGGTGTCAGTTGTGCCACAACAACACACACCCTGGCACCATTCTTTAACTTCTTCCTTTTCCAACCGCCTAGGTTAAATGAAAGATTGAAAGGGCAGATATTGTCGATCCGAAATTTATACCTATCCCCCATGTCATTTGGCTTTGTTCCTCTTAATGAATTTATCTATTATAACCACTAAGGCATATACTAATATATATCTTGTAATCCACCTCCCTCCCTCTTTCGACTGACTTGTTAAGTCACGAGCTAGCTAAATACTCCTCTCTACCTAAACTTACCGGGGCTATCCCACTTTTGCTGGAGTCTTTTTCTCCATCCGTTAACCTAGGTGTACGGCTTCGTCCCACCTCTTCATCGTCGACAAGGATCACGTCACGGCGTAGTTTAGTTTAGACTCACAACGTTACTTACCTAATATATTCGAGCCGCCCCTCTCTGTATGCAGGGCTGAAATCACCAAACATGTCGGAAGCTGGAGACAGGTAACAACTCCCTCTCAACCTCCCCCACTCCCTGCAAACAACCTCTAGCCCTGGGTTACTACATATCTAGGAGCCCTGAGATCTCATGTGTAGTATTTTACCCCTTCCTAAGAGATCATTCCTGTACCACCACTGTGTCTCATAGACCAGTTGTTATAGAGGGGTTACTGGTCTGGCGTGACTGACTCGTGTTTTCCTAGCCCGCATCAACATCAGCGGTCGAAGTCAAATGCTCTCAACCTGCTTCGCCGAAAGGACAAAGAGAGTAACCGCAACGAGGACGACACGGCCTCCGACGACGGTTCGCATGTTTCCGGCCTCACATCACCTGCTGCCACAGCTGCCTCTCCGGCTTACCCACGTCCCCCGGGCAAGAGTCACAATCCGAGGATGTCCGTAAGCCGATTGTCCTCGCGCGAACCGGGCGGGCTTGGCGCTCCGTCTATATCCCGCTCCAATACTCTACCGGTATCGAGCGCCAATCCTTTAACGGCATCGAGCTCCAATACTCCAACGTCGTCAAGCGAGAAAACCTCGGAGAAGACCTCGTCGCTCGAATCGTCCGTCCGCAAGTTCCGAATCGTCGAAGCCCTGCGAAGTGGTAATACTGCCGCCATATCCAAAGCCATTCGAGAGACGTCCGAGAATGGCCCTCGTCCGAGTACGTCTTCCGTAAGCGCTACACAGCATGGCCCACTGGATGATACCACCGTTCTCCACCTTGCTATTCAATGTGCCGAATTCGATGTCGTCGAGTACGTCTTATCTGAGGGAGCGGGGTACGTGGATGTAAACGCCCGGGATAAAGACGGAAATACTCCTTTACATATCGCTGCCGCACAAGGACGGGGTCCGGTTGTACATCATTTGCTAGAGCAGAAGGGTATCAACGATGCTATTGCGAACAATCAAGGGAAACTACCTCTAGACGTGGCGCGGAACCCCGAGATTTTCCAGCAGCTACAGCTAGCTAGGACTCTGTTCGTTCAGGAGAAGGTGAAGCAGGTTCAGGAACTTGTGCGCAGGGGTGATTATGATACCTTAGGTCAGGTGCTGGAGGAACCTCGCGTCAAGACAATTCTGGACATCAACAGCATTGAGCTCCCGTCAGAACCTACGACTGTTGCGACAGGAGGGACCTTGTTACATGAGGCTGCCCGCAAGAAGGATTCGAAACTCATCCAGGCGCTTCTCCTCCATGGAGCCGACCCGTTCCAGCGAGACCGCAAAGGAAAGCTTCCCCAGCATGTCACCAATGACGATGTTACGCGAGCTATGCTCAAGAAATCCCCTGCCGCCGTCGCGGCGCAGCGGAGCATCCAGGAGAAAGCCGTACTTGGCCATGCAACTTCGCAAGCTGGTCCTGTGACCGCCTCGGTCGATCCATTGGCTGCCCGTGAGCCTACTATGAAAGGCTATCTTAAGAAGTGGACCAACTACCGCAAGGGCTACCAGCTGCGATGGTTCGTGCTCGAAAACGGTGTTTTGAGTTACTATAAGCACCAGGACGACGCCGAGAACGCCTGCCGCGGCGCTATAAGCATGCGCATCGCTAAGTTATACATGAGCCCTGACGATAAGACCAAGTTTGAAATCATCGGCAAATCCTCTGTCAAATACACCTTAAGAGCCAACCACGAGGCCGAGGCTAAGCGGTGGTTCTGGGCCCTGAACAATGCGATTCAGTGGATGAAGGACCAGGCGAAACAGGAAGAGCTACAAAAAGCGCAGAGCGCCGAAATACTACGACAGGCTAAGGATCAGCTAGTGAAATCGGGAGAATTACCGACCCACGATATGCATAGCGAAGCCGCCAGTATCGGTGAGCCCCGGAATAGCGTACAGTTGACACGTCTGCCGTCTTCCAAAACGACTATTTCGCGACAGGCACTATCCCGCGGCAGCATCGCCGGAAGCGGTGACGATGAGGCCAATGAAGCGGGGGCTGCTGAGGATACGGGCAAGGCGCAGGGCAACGGGCCACCCACGATCTACGGCGAGTTGGAAGACGAAGAGGAGGACTACGCTGCGCACTCAAGTCAGATGGAGGCTCCCATCGCAACAAAGGATGCCTTCAACATCACGGCGCAGTCTGCAAAGCTCCAGCTCGATACCCTAGCGCAGGTAAGCAACGCGCTTCAGGCCGAAGCCCAGCGAAACCCGTCGGCGTCTTTAGTAGACCCGAAGGTGTCACAAGCGCTAGCTACCTACGATGCCGCAATTAAGAGTTTGAAGGGTCTTATGGGGGACCTTCTCAGGATATCAAGGGATCGCGATGCGCATTGGCAATATCGCCTAGACCAGGAGGTTGAGATGCGACAGATGTGGGAGGAGAGTATGGCCAAGGTTGCACAAGAGCAGGAGATCCTCGAAGCACGTGTCGACAAAGCAGTACTAAAACACAAGAAGACGAAGCGTGCACTCCGCGAAGTGATGGAAGGGGCAGTCGCAAGCCTCACGGGTAGCGTCGATAGCACTCAAGCTGGGCCCCTTGCGACGGAAGACGCAGCTGACGAGGACACCGCCGCTGATGCGCAGAAGCCGCCGGCTAGCTTCCAGCGGCGGCGTACGACACTCTCACAGGTGGTCGATATCTCCGAGAGTTCCGAATCCGAACAAGAAGACGAATTTTTCGATGCCGTGGATGCTGGCGAAGTCGACGTTGAGCCAATGCCACCTGCTGATGCTGTTCCAAGCCCTGGTACTACCCAAGAGATCGTAGCTACGCAATCAGATATCAGCAGCGCTTTCAAAGGCTATGAGGGTGGAATGAGGACTAAGCTTCCCTTGGATGCTGATAATCGGCCGAGGATTTCCCTTTGGGTAGGACATCTCCCTATTTTCTAATGGACACGGCTAATATACGGTTCTAGGGTATCCTTAAGTCAATGATTGGGAAAGATATGACGAAGATGACTCTCCCCGTCTCCTTTAACGAACCTACTTCCTTGTTATACCGGACTGGCGAAGATATGGAATACGCTGAACTACTAGATCAAGCAGCAGATCGCTCGGACTCGATCGAGCGCATGCTGTACGTCGCCGCATTTGCATCAAGTGAATTCGCGTCGACCATTGGCCGTGTGGCCAAGCCGTTCAACCCGCTTCTAGGCGAGACTTTCGAATACGCGAGACCAGATAAGGGCTACCGCTTCTTCATCGAGCAAGTCAGTCACCACCCACCCATCGGTGCAGCGCACGCCGAATCCGCGAAGTGGACATATTGGGGCGAAGCGAACGTCAAGTCCAAGTTTCTTGGAAAGTCTTTCGACATCCATCACGTTGGCACCTGGTTTCTCAAGATTCGCCCCACCGCCGGCGGTAAGGAAGACTTCTATACCTGGAAGAAACCCACATCCCAGGTGGTCGGCATCATCACGGGAAACCCAGTGGTAGACAATTATGGTCTCGTGGAGATCAAGAACTGGACGACGGGGGAGGTGTGTCTGCTTGATTTCAAGCAGCGAGGCTGGAAGGCCTCAAGCGCTTACCACATCTCGGGTAAGATCCTGGACGCAGAAGGCCGGCCGCGCATAAGCATCGGCGGCCGCTGGAACTCCAAACTCTACGCGCGCCTCACGCCGGGCTTCGAGACGGCGGTCGAGGAGCCGAAGGACAACCGGGGCAGCATCAACGACCCGAGCCGGGCGTTCGTGGTGTGGCAGGCGAACCCCCGGCCCGAGGGCATCCCGTTCAACCTGACGCCGTTCGTGGTGACGTTCAACCACCTCGACGACAACCTGCGGCGGTGGATTGCGCCGACGGACTCGCGCTACCGGCCCGACCAGCGCGCCATGGAGGAGGGTGAGTACGACCTCGCGGCGACGGAGAAGAACCGGCTCGAGGAGGCGCAGCGCGCGCGCCGCCGGGCTCGCGAGCTGCACGGCGAGGAGTTCTCCCCCGCCTGGTTCGTCCGCGACCGCTGCCCCATCACCGGCGAGGAGTACTGGCGCTTCAACGACCGCTACTGGGTCCAGCGGGACAGGTTCGGCAGCGGCGACCCCACCGCCTGGAACGGCCTCGAGCCCATCTACCAGGATCCCAAGCCGGAGTAAGATGGGTTCGTCAAGTTGGTTTGTTTGGGCGGGCTAAGGCCGTCGTCATTGGTCGGTCGGTCGGTCCGCTTTTCGAACGGACGTGCCCCTGATGGTGTTGGTCGGACTGGGTGCTGGCGGTGGCGGCAGTATAGGGGACTCGAGGTCGATGATGATGGGGCTTGGTTGTGTGAATGTATGCATGTATGTATGTACGTACGTGATGAGCTAGAGGCTGAGTTTGGGGGATGGAGGCAGTCCTGTACAGTGGGGATTGTGGATACGAGACACGTAATTACTGAATTGAATGAGAACTCGGACTCAGGGGGCCATGCCGTACCAAAACGCAGGATGGTATATACTACTTGTCCCAAGCTGGAGCTTCCTTATGAGAGGCCGGTTATACAGTAGCTTTATCCGACATGTAGTAAGAGCTATACGTGCCTCCTGTTCTGAGATGCGGTAGTTGCAGGATTCCAGTTCTTCCGTAGATGGTATTTATAACAAACAGATATTGTTGACTCCTTGCCATGGTTAGAGATCACACAGTGCCGGTCAGGCAGGCGGGCTTTTGCTCAAGTGAGGTCCGAACCGCGGTATATCGTGTCGGGAACCCAATATAGCTCTGTTGTATTATCATCTACGGGTTTTATCAGAGGAATAGTGATATTTGGGGTACGACTCGTTGTAAGCGTCCACAGGCGTTTCCGTGTCGCTGTATGCATGCATGCAGCATCTGAGCATCATGCATACTATCGCCAAGAGGGACTCCACCAAGCACATGATTTCTCCTGGTTGAGTTTAACTAAGTAGTCATATGTAATCACTCCTATCTCCAAGATAGGTATAAAAAGCGCATACGACGAGGTGTGTGCGTTACCTAAGAGCGGCGAGCTCACTCTGTTGAGAGCCAAGCCCGATTCGGGGCCTCAAAGACGCTAGCTGCTTATCTCATATAGGACAAAATAAAAGCTCGCTTCTTCAATAGCATCAGTGGTTTAGTGGTAAAATCCATCGTTGCCATCTTTCCATCCAAAAGAGAACTCGATGGGCCCCGCGTTCGATTCGCGGCTGATGCAAAAAGTATTTGTTCTTTTGCTTTTTGCTCATTGCTCATGCTTTTTTAACAACATATTCTTTCTTTTTTGGTAGGCATCACTTACATAGGGCCGCTTCGTTGGTGTAGAGTTTCACTAAAACCGAGCCGACTTAATGATTTGCGACTTTTATGAGGTTTGACTCGAGCCAATAATCATGGCCCACTACTATTTTCTTTTTGTAAGAGTTAAAGGTGTTCAGCAGCTGGCCAAGACGGAGCAGCCGAGCGCCTTGGTTCTTAAAGGCTCCATTTACATTATGTCGTCCTTCTATTTTGATAACCAACCCTTGTTGGTTGGTCCAAAATTTTGAACGGCTGGAATGTCTGAGCTCAAGTCGACAGTGGAGCTCCCGACAGCTAGTCAGTCTCGAAGGCCTCTGGATAGAGTATTGTTTGCTTACCAATTTGTTTCCAGAAAGTTACCCTATCCAGGTATCTGAATGATGCAATGGCGCCATTGTTCTTTTAGTGTAAGCCTCCCACGCCTTACTCGGAGCATGTTAAGGCCCTGCCGGGGGAGCCCAGAAAAGCCTCGCGGTACTTTATCCTAGGCTACGAGCACTGAAGAAGCCTCGGGTTGAATATAAGGCTTGATACGGTTTGCAGCAGAACAAATTACAGACCATTCTGTTTCGGACATCAAATGCAATATATATGGGTGCGTTCAGCATGTCAGCATGTGCATATGAATCTCCGGCTTTGTGAACGTGGAACAGGGAAGCTTGTGAGTGAGACGTTGGGCTTATCTTCAGCTTTTGATTCTGCTGGATCCGCCATCCGGCCCTGTCCCACATTGGGACCGAGCCTCGGCAATTCTTTAGGATTCAATCGATAAAATATTGCGTTATTAATATATATGGACCTTGTGGATTGATTACGGTAGCAACCAGTAGTACTTGCTGTGTATTCGTTGTATCTAGACTAATTGCGTCAAGGGAACATCGAGAGAAATCCAAGCGATCATATAATTCAAACGTCTTGATACTGTTCTTTTATATATTGCCGAGAGACTTCCCAGTTGTAGTTAGTCTCTATTCCGTGTGTCCGTAGTGGATTCATCACCGCCGTATTCGCGAATCCGGCTGACATCACCACCCGCATCGCGCAGTGCAGCCACCCGGATTCGCCGGTCCGTAGCTGCTTATATCGATCGGCCTCTTCGCTAAGCTATTATTAATCCATCCATCCGGAAGAAGGCTCAGATGGGGGAACAACGCGCAACACTGATCAAGCCGCCGCCGCAGGATACGCGCAAGGCCCCCATCGAGAACGCACTGGAGCTTACAGATTTGAGCGTCATCGGGCCTGTAAGTTACGACACCACTCTAAACCAAAACCACAGAGATGATCAGAAGACTTCGGATCCAACGCACTTGCCATGGGACCGCTGGTGTTTTGCAATTACATGTCGGCTAACTTTGCGCGTAGGACATCTTCACGAACACTCGTGAGCTGTGGCATCCTCCTGGGGCGAGGGGTATCTATGGAGGAGCTGTCATAGCGCAGACGCTCGCTGTAAGTTTACGAGCTTTTCCAGTCCCTTGGAGATCCCAAAGATCTTCCTATCTTTCCACCTACCACGTCCCTCCTGCCGGGCGCCGCCACGTCGAGGGTCAAAAAAGGGGGGAGCAGAGGAGCCAGCAGCTAGCTAACCTTATCTCGTCTTTTCTTTCCCCTCCCACCAGGCGGCGCAGCGCACGGTACCGCCCGACTTCGTCGTGCACTCTTTCCACTGCTTCTTCGTGCTGGCGGGAGACAGCGGCACGCCGCTGCTGTACCACGTGGAGCGCGTGCGCGACGGCCGGTCCTTCTGCACGCGCACGGTACAGGCGCGCCAGCGAGGGCGACCGATCTTCACTGTAACCCTAAGCCTGTCGCGCGAGGGCAGCGGCGGCGAGCGCGCCGTCACGCACCAGGCGCCGATGCCGGCGGGAGCCCTGCCGCCGCCGCCCGACGACTACGACGACGAGGGGCCGAACTGGAGTGGCCCGCGGGCCGAGAGGTCGCCCTTCCAGAGCCACCGCATCCAGATCGTCGACGGCGACGACGGGGACAAGGAGGGGGGCGGCGCCCCCGAGGCCAGGAAGAAGGCGCGCCAATGGGTCCGCGCCCGCGGCCGCATCAGCGAGGAGGGCGGCCACCAGGCCCATCTGAGCGCCCTCGCCTACGTCAGCGACAGCTACTTCATCGGCGCCATCGGCCGCTTCCACCGCCTCTGGCGGTTCCCCTTCAAGGCCGAGGACGTCGACAAGTTGCCCGAGGACAAGCGCCAGCACCTGGCCAGACAGCTCGACTGGGAGGGCTACGGGAAGGTCGAGGACTACAGGGGCCGGCCCGAGATAGGGATGATGGTCAGTCTAGACCAGTGAGTATCTCCCTCGCTTATCTCTCTGCCTCTCCCTCCTTGGAACCCGCACCCCGACACCCCTCCTCTTGTTTTACCGGGCCTCGAAAGCTAACCAATGTGTGCGCGCGAACAGCACCATCTACTTCCACAACCCCAAGAAGGTCCGCGCGGACGAGTGGATGTTCACGGAGATCGAGAGCCCGTGGGCCGGAGACGGCAGGGGCGTAGTGACGCAGCGCATCTTCAGCAAGGACGGCACCCTGCTTGCTACGTGCTTCCAAGAGGTGAGAGAGAAACCGCATTCTAGAGAGAGCAGACTGTCTATCATCACGCGTGCGGAATTAACACTAGAAACGTGCTGACTCTATCTATTACGTATCTTGCAGGGCGTCGTTCGGCTGAAACAGGAGAAAGATGAAAAGGCAAAATTATAGTTCGGGATCCACGGTCCACCCTCCCTGGAGAGACTTTCCTGAGTCTGAAGATAAGGGAGCAGGTCGCGTCAGCAGTTGTCCCCGTTGGGAATGACTTGCATACTTCGTAATATCCCCTGTACATCATACTACTACCTAATATATAGAATATTTGAAATTTTGACACCTCCGAGCTTAGGAACCGGGACGTTATCTCCGGGTGTCGGAAGTCGAACTTATCGCGGTGGTGCCTCCTCCTTCTGTAGTACGCGAAGCTCTCGACCGGTGCGCATAATCGCTCGCGGCCCGGCTGACAGCCTCGCGGGGTGCATTAGTGTAGTAGATACTTTCCTATCGTCGAGCCCTGCAGAAGAGCTAATGTGCCCCAGTTAGTAAGGCTTGTTAGGGTAACAATCTCTGTGCTTCTCGCTTTTTCCGACCTACGTGGCTTTTCGGCTTTCAGCAGGGCTGGCTTGGTACCTTCGAGCAACGGCGGCGCTCGGTGCGGTGAGGCATCCCCTCACCCCTTACCGTGGAAGAAATGCGCGCTTGTTTGCTCACGACCTGACGTTTTGCTGACAGTCTAACCCTGACCCCTGCGGTGCTCCGAACGTCGTGTAGGCGCTCCGTCGCCGGGAGAAAGGGCCTTGATGCGTCAGCCACCGAGAGAAGGGCTCGGCGTCGCTACGAGAGCGGCAGGTCGAATGAAACACCCTTGGCCTACGTCGTCTCGTGGTGGTCAGCTTATTTGTTACTCCAGGTGAGCTCTCGGCTTATCTCCGAAAGGGCGATTATGGCTGTCTTCATGTATGCGAGGCCCGTAACAGGTGGTGAGCCGATGTCGCTAATAAGGCCGCGTCCTCTATCTCTTTCCGGGTATCCGCTAAATATGCCCTTCTCATGAGAGCTAGTTAGGAGCCCCCTGAACTAGGTCGTACAAACGTGAGGTTTGTTGCTCGATATAAGCGCCCACGTAACTTACCGATACTAGACCATGTGACAAGGGTTAGCGTTCCGAGTTCCCCTTTGCTGACGAGACCTTAACATATAAGGGGACGTTTATCCGACTCACAGTCTGTTCATGGGCTTGGTTGATGTCAAGATTCACAAATGGCCATAGAGCTGTTTGTTGCTTGGGATGCTCGCTGTTCCCGGGGGCATGCTTAGGCGGGCACAAGACGGCTAGGACGCATGCTTCTCGAAACTGGATGCGGCCGAGCATCAGGACGCTCCCTCCCATACCGAGAGACCGGCGCTAATCGTCCCATGCATCTGCTGGAGCTACATCCCCGTTTCACGCGGCCGAAGACGTCTATGCAGTCAGCAATAATGGAACACCTCGCACATACGCAAACACCACGTTGGTGGCAGGGAGCTTTCACAATATACCACCATCAAATATTGTTTTCCTGAGCTCCAGCTATGACGTTTGTTCATGTACGTCCGTAGCTAATGTACCTACAAGGGCGCAGTGCTGATCTCCCCAAGTCGTAAGGAAAGCTGCTATGACCGGTTGGCTGGCTGGTTAGCTGGTTGCATGAAACGGTATATACCAAGTGAGCGCCGCGGTGCATTTCTTCTATGGACGATCAATGAAGGGCACACAGTCTGTTTAAGATGTCGTGATTTCAAGAATCTTGATACAGCGCAGCCCAGATATTACAGCAGCCGCAGCCGTCAAGGCATAATGGGTAAGCTGCTTATGCTCCACGGGCAGAGGTCGCTGTAATCATTTCCGTCGTATCACGGTTGTAGGGCGACACCGGAGGACAAGGCAGGTAAGCGCTAAACGTAAGATACCCTACTTAGGGATACCATTTTCGGTACTCAGTATGCCGGCACTCGCTGTCAACGCCCCGCAGTCTCTGTCACGCCAAGACGGGATCGCCCTTGATTAACACATGGGAATAACCTCCGTCTACGGCTAGATAGCCGATCGGTGTGGGAATCCGTCTCTATCGCCGTTTACAATGCGATGCACGGGGCAGGGGCCGGTGAGAGGTTCTGAGTCAGGTTGATACCTGTCTAACCAGTACGCGGGCTCCTGCTCGGGCCAGCTTGGCCGAAGTGTCGTGATGAAAGATATCAACATTGGGGGCCCCAGACCCAACGGCCGATGTCACAAATCCGTAGTTGGCTCTACTGAATTCTGATAGCTGCAAGGGCGTGCAGGAGCTCAGGTTCTTGCTGACTGCGCCACGCAGTAACGCTGGAGTCCGCTTCCAACATAAGCAAAACATACTCAGGTCTATGGTACTCTGTACCGCCGCAGGGTCAGAACCTTCAACGGTGCGTTTGGACGATGGACCGAGGCGCGAAGGTGGATGCTTCTCACGTTATGAGATACACTATAGTAGTCAACTAAGCACGAGAGAATAGCTTAAAAGGTTTAAATTCGCGTCGATCTCATTTATATGGGGTTTGAAAGATGGTTGAATATTAGTACATGTAGCCAAGAGGGTAGGTAAGAATGCTAGAACAGAAATTTGGGGAGTGAGCGAGGAGTCGGACAGAATTGTTGGCTACTCGGGGCGGGCTTGGAGCGCGAGATGAACCAGCGCCCGGAGTCCGACTCGAAAAAGGTACAGGGCAATAAAAGGGGACGAGCAGAATAGGAATGGCTGCCGCAAAATGTACACCGTAGTTCGAGAATAGGTAGAGGGATGCATTAAAAAAGTTCCAGACTCTAGAAGATAAAAATCACAGGTGAGAAAAACGCAATGGAACAATCGAGTCCAGTTCGCTAGCCCCTAACTCCGGGTGCCGAGCAACTCGATCACCTACGTCGGTATTTCTATAGTAGATACGGTATAGATGTAACTACCTGCACTTGGGGCGTAGCGTCATCGGTTCCGAGATACGTAACCTTCTCGAGATGTCCTCCAACTGCCGGACCCGGGTTCGGCTTAAACCACAGCTGCCGACAGAGCATGAAACGACCATCGCCGTTAGCCCATATTCCAGTATCAAGATCAGACCAGATCAGACCAGATCAGATTAAAGATACCCCGTCTCTTCCGTCGGCTTAACCGTTGGAGCCTGATCTGCGATACGATACGTAGAACCTCTATAATTAGAGAATCAACTTGGTTTATCCCACTTCACTAACGATTCTTTGGACATAGCGTTAGTCAGTGCGAGCATAACGCCTTGCGCTGGCAGCCCCGTGCAAGTGTCATCGATTCGGACCGGGTTCCATTCCGTCTGCTGCATAACTTCTATGTCCATTCCACATGGGGCGTTGTGTGGAGGGACCCTAGTAGTTGCAGGGATGAAAGAACTATTCTAGGTACATCTTTAAGGAACAACAAACTCACGTAGCACCGGTAGTCTTGCCGATGGTAACGTTGGAGAATCATGGAGTATCAGAGGATTCCAGAACCCCTGAATATCGCACTCGACCACGCTGCGAGGGCGAGTGCGTTGTGCCTTGTTCCTGTGGCTCTGACGCTCTCTCGTCAAGGGACCCTGGACCTCACAGCAAGCTATCAACAGCTATTGGAATTTTGAGATGATTTCAAATAGCTTTCAGTGCGACAAGAACAACTGCCGAACTGTTTTGCGAAAGGCGAAGCCCCAGAGTTTGGGGCTAGGGCTGCTGATTCGCGACCTCGCCGAATGGCTGATTGACCAGAGCTAAATGCTCTTTGGGCAGCCCCACCGCTAATCACCCCATCACCCCATACAAACTAAGTGGGTACCCGGATAGGGCTGGTACTTCTGCCATAACATCACCAACATTATTATGAGTGCGTTTAGCCCCGTTCAATTAACGATTCGGCGGGGTCAACCCAGCTTGGAGCACAGGTCGGCTTTGGGTCTCTCTACAGGCACTCCAAGCGTTCACTGAAGCGGGGGCTTCAAAAACTAGCCAAAACCAATTCGGACGATTGAGGCGCCGCTGTTGTCATGAATCATAACGACAGGTCGCCGACCAGGACACTTGGATATGCGGCGACTTGACACTACGTTTGTTCGTCAATATGTTCCAAGTAAGTTCTCGCAGGTAGGCCAGTTGCCATGATTCTATGGCTAACCGCGTACCTATCTATATAGCTGACAAACCCGTTTGTGACTGGAACGAATCACATGTGCCTATCAAAGAGGTAAAAAGAGCTGTGTATGCCTTGCAAGCAACCCATGCATGGATAGAGCTTCGAAGAGGTCATGAGTGTACAGTGGGTCTCTTATCAGTAACGGAGTGGAAGTTAATGCTCGCCTCGCGCGCTCTGGCGCCCAACTCGCAAGCATACCTCCTTGTTGTTATATCCAGTTCGCATTGGAGTTAGTAGTAGGCTTAGCTATTTAGTGCCATACCTTGTACGTCGTAGTAGGCGGTCCTCTCCTCGGAGACATTCAGCTGATGCGGGATTAGTCAGGACTCTGCACTACACAGTCGCTGTAGTCGGGGCGTGGGAGCATCGAAACCCCGAAGTAGTCTGAATGTATCATCTCGTCGATATATGGCACTTGCTGAGCCTACCTATTCTCCCTTCTTACGCCCAGCTTGAAGCTAATCTCCCTTGGCTCTGGACGATGTTGCATTACTTCCAAGTTGCGTCCTGTCGCTCAGTATACGATCGACTCAGCCTCATTACCAAGAAACGAAAATGCCAGAGCCAAGCAACGGGTATAAGGCCATATCGATCAAAACGTGGCATGCCCAGCCCTCATAGCAGGGATCGCAGCCCGACTGAATATCATCTCCTCCTTCAGACTAGACGCGCCACAAAGACCAAACGGCGTCAAAACTGATTGGGCCCATCCGAGGGCTCAAGAGGAGAGTCTGCTTCGGGTCGGGAACTTCTATATACTTCGAGTTGACTCGGCCAAGGGCAACTATGTACCTTTCGACTCGGCGCCCTCGGACATAACGCACGGCCGACCTAAGTCCCATTCTCCGCTTTTCCTGACCTTTTTCAACGGCTTCCTCTGGTTTCCTGCGCTACAAGGCGGGATAGGGACGTTCATATGTAGATCACCTAATCGTTCGCTCATATAAGGATGGCTTCCCAGAGCATTATTAATCTTCCCGGAGAAGGAGTCATTCAGTAAGCCACCCTTGCCTTCACCTTTGACCAATTGCCCCGTTAATCGACTTCCGTTATCCGGTTTGCCAATTCCTCCCCATTGACCTGTTCATATAAGTCCCTTGTGTCACTTTGGATTGCTTCTCCCCCTACTATCTATATCATCTCGTCTTTATCTGGTCTCGCCTATCCCGCCACGCATAGTGTGTGAACATATGTGAGCGTATCTACCCAAAATGGAAAGTGGCATGCCTACACCTCCAATGGAAGAGTACGCGAAGAGCTCGGCACCTCCAAGGAGGACTACTGTTTCTACTATAAAATCCGTCAAACCTATACACAAAAGTGCAAAACGCTCAGCCCAGCATGTAACACGCTCCCCGGTTGATTACTCACCGGTATCGCCCCACGCCATGGATAGTCGGCACAAGAGAGTTTGGAAAGCGTGTGAGAGGTGTCGGATGAAGAAGACAAAGGTAGACTTATGACAAAGTCTTAGTTTTGACTGTCTTCCATTGGCTAACCTGCATGTCAGTGCGACGGGGAGTTCCCTTGCAAGAGGTGTAAAGATGACGGCCTCGTTTGTACGGCCGGCACACGCAAGAAGACCGAATACAAGCAATTGCCTAGAGGGTATGCTGATGGGCGGCTTTCCTCAGTTCGCTGGAAACCTAAACTGACATGTTGTAAAGATATGCTGAGGTCCTGGAAAACACACAATTCGCGTTAATCGCCACGGTCCACAAGCTCTATGCGATGGTTAGGAACGGGCAATCATGGGACCTAGGAGAGCCGGAACTCAACGACAGAAGCCAGCCAGTGATCCACGATATCGCCACGAAACTCGGGTGCATAAGACCTAACGCTGATGTGGACCTGCCGCCCCATTCCGTCTTCCCCGAGGACGAGGCCGGCCTGGCCAAGTTAGCGGCAGAACTGGAGGTCCAACAAAAAGAGAGGGAGAGGCAGGCGGTAGAACAACGGTCAGAGACGGATTCCAACTGCAACCGGACCGAGCGTGCAAGCTCGTCAGAGCTCGATCCTTCGGACTTCGAACAAGACTACAGGAAGGCGTTTGTGAATGGGCAGAACCTGCAGACGATGTCGCCGCAAAGTTTTACGTCTTACAACGGTTTCGAAACGAAACCTATCCCCCCTGAAATGGATTCTTCCGTATTGTTTCCCGTGCAGTCGCCCTCAACCCAAACCCCCTTCCCCGCGTGGAACATGAACAGGCTGGGTTCGATGAGCATGTCTCAGTATATGCCACAGATGGACTTGGACCTGGCGGAAATGATGCTGAGCCAAGGTGTGGTCGAGTCGGAGTTCGGTACGATCAAACCCCACATCTTGTCGTGCTCACAACCGGAAGCCCTGGCCTCGGGGTTTGACCCTATGATTTATTCTGGATACGGCATGGAATCATTACGATCATAACGGTATGGTCGGCGGCATGGTGACACGGGATTGGATATTGGGGTCTTGGTTATTTTGGCATGGCGCTCATGGTTGGGGGCTCGGGACGACACTTCGGGGTGACACTTCGGGTTTATATCAAACGTCTGGGGAAGCGACTGAATTGCGAGAGACGGGTATGGCTTCCGCTCTTGGCGGCTGATTGTATAGTGATTACCTACGAAAGAGGGGGGGCCTATCTCAGTCACTCAGTCTCGTGCTGCATTGCCTCGGCACATCCAGGGCGTTACACTGACTGGGAGCGAGCAAGTATGAAGGAATTGATGCAACTCTTCACCTTTCATTGACCCCGTGGATATAAAATCCTGGTTCCCGTCATTCAGGTTTGCTGCGCACATTAACTTGCTTACTCTACGACGCTTCCCAACCGGGGGCGCAGAGCTGAGGATTGTCTCAGGCAACTAAGAAGGGGTAATAGTCTGTAGTGTCCTTGGATGTCCCCCAGCCATACAGCGAACGCTGCTTGTACGATTATTGACTAGGTAGAGACTCAATCGCGGCGCCGAGATTACGGTCGCATTTGGATATACGAAAGGGGCAGTTCGATACGACCCCCGACGGCATCGACCCCAGGCTCAATGTACGACGGTTTACGCAAGGATGCAACGCCGCGCCGCCGTTGCTGTCAATTCAGGGATGGAAGAGTGTGGACACTTACTTTTAGCCACTATGGATGTCCTGTAAGTGAGTAAGTGCGTCTAACAAGCTAAGTTACACCACAGCTAGGTACGGACAGTCAGCCAACCAGCCAACGCGACGCAGTGCAACCCAAAGACCGCATTTGCAACATCGAGGGCAGCCGTCTCACGAGCCCCCTCCCTCTCCCGCTGCATGCCAGAGGTTGTACTTTCGCTTACAGATTTGCTTGCGTAACTTGCAGCGGCGCAGCGCCCTACGCTAGTTTATCTATCTGCCTGCCCGCCATCCATACCATGCCAGTCTTGGTGTTGGTGGTTGGGGTTTCCTGACATGCGAGCGTAGACTACAGGTACCTTAGACCTTGACTTCGGACGAATCACGTCTCGCGCATGCTACCTGGGCAAGGGATCCCGATATCCATCAGGGGTATGAAGAATGTGCATAGTAAAACGATGGCTTTGTTATATCACTCAGTGTGTAACAGGTATATACGAAGTAGAAGCGCAGCCCAGCTGCCGACCACCTCATGCAGTTCAGCCTCTTAGATTCCTTTCTTAGATATGCAAGGACCTCACAATAATGTTGTCATGTATATTGCGCCTACATACAAACTACGCGTATACATTTATTGTCCCCTGACTAAAGTCTTAGTAACGAACTTTGGGGGCCGCAGGCCAGGGGCTGCCCGCTCTCCGAGTTGGGCAAGCGTCCGGGCCCGCGCTATTTTCTGTGCCGCGTGCCGCAGCGCTGGAAACGGGGTTCGCGCATACGTAACCTACGAATCCCGCCGCGCCGTGCGCGGACCCCGACGTCCTTGGCGATGAGGATGGCGCTGCAAGGCAACGACGAACGATAAGGCAAGATAGGGCTTAACGAGCGGGCTAGAGGACGTTCCAAGACTTTCTAGAGAACCAGCGCCACCATGTGTCAGGAACTGCAACCAAGCCTTATGCAACGCCACTTATTATTACGTGCTTATTATGCTGCCTAAACCTGCGCCCGCCATTGATCGTGACTAGTCTAATACGTTGGTTGACCATCGGTTAACAGCATGGTCAATCATAGAGAGAAAGGTACGAACCGCGGCGTATTAGCCATGAAGCCATCGTCGCGATCTCTCTCGTGTTCTTCATCTCTCGGCTTGGAAGGGGTGCCCTGTCCGTTCGCGATCCGAAGTCGCGACCTGCGCCCCCAGCTAGGTTGACCTCGCCGATCGTTTAATTGACTCGAGCTAAACGTTCTTTGGCAACTCCACCGACGATCAACCAGACCCCCGGAAAATCACCCAATACCAAACACCTAAATGGCGGCACTTGAAATTTTAACATAGCAGATTATAGCCAGCGGGTAAATGGTTCAGGTTAGGGTTAGTTAAAACCAGTGTCAGACCTAGGATTAAAGCCAGGCCCGGGTGGGCTTGGGGGGCCGGCGAGACCTTCGCCCCATTCGGATATATGGCATTGATATATATATAGAGTGATGTTGGTGGTGGTGATGGTGGTGTTATGGCACAAGTACCAACGTTGACCTGGTTGCCCACTTAGTTTATATGGGGTGATTTAGCTCTGGTCATTTAACTCGGCAATCTAAACCCGGGCTTAGTGGACTGATATATCCTATAGGTTGCAGGGATATATTTAGTTAGTTACCTCCACCCGCCCACTATTTCCTAAATGCGGTTACGATGTAGCTCCCCATCCAATTGTATAGGAAATAACCTCAGGGCAGCATCACCAATAACAACAATTGCACTAAGCTTCACCACCTTCCTATCTTATGATAATTAACGCAATTTTAACGCGGTTGAAGCCATTTACGCGTTCTCGCAATAATATTGGAGCCCAGCTTATATATCAAGAAACAACGCCTTTTGCTTTCCTTGGTACGTTTGCGATGTCATAATGGGGATAGGATGAAGCGCTGCTTTGAAAATGGCGGGAAACAGCAAATGAATCGATGGAGGACGTATTTTTGCATACAAAATATATGGGAGTGTACGTACTAGCTGTTTCGGGAATCTTGCGGGGCAGTGGAGGCTAACTATGTAGCTAAATCTGCCCCTGCGACCTGTACGAACGGCGAATGGCCGCACCTCTTGAAAAGTCGCAATATGACCAATAAGAATGCTTAAAATTACTCCCACTTCCCCTTTTTAATGCCACGCGTCAATTAGATGTACGGTGCTGCCGATTCGCTGTCCGTCGGATAATACACAGGGGTATTTTCTGTTAGGAACCTTCCACCGGTCCGTTCCAGAGTCGTACAAATACTCTTACAGAAGGAGTTGCATCAGTTGCTAGCACGTGGTTCTAGCAGCCCGTGCGGCACGTAAGGGTGCTTTTGGCGCTACGAAGGAAGAAAACCTGCTAACCCAGATGCATCATGGAATACCTGCCTATTCCCCCGTTTTCAAATCACCAAGATGATTCATCGCCCGGTGACTCCTTTGCCCTGTCGCACAGCCATATAAGGGAACCTCGCTCGCAAAACATGTCCACACCATTTGCGGAAGCATGTCCGCAAAGTGTCCACCACGCTATATCGAACTGCGGATCGCTACCAAACTACGGGATCCGTTGTGGGTAAGGTGAATTGGCAAGGCGAGAACACTGGGAACAATATCCACAAGGAGAAAAATCAACAAAGAGCTAAATAAGATTGAAGGAATCGTGACGATGTTGCCATGGGCTGTTCGATATTCGGCGTAGATAGTATGATCGAAGCTCGATGTATGTATGAGATCTTTTCCACCCTAGCACGTCTTGGACCCACTTACCGAGGTATGCACTTACCGTATAACGAAATCACAAGCCTGTGGTTGAGCACGGAAGCCATTCATCGTCGTTCTCTCACAATCAGTACACTACCATGTCCTATACCCCAAGGTATACTGATTAGAATACCGATCGCCCAAACTCTTCTTGATTTGCAGGACACTCATCACTCAGAAACCCGTTTCCTACTGGCTAAAGGTGGGCCCGCCTGCTGCAGCGTTATCCTATACACATCCCCTTGTCCAGACCTAGGGAATACTGCAGAGGAGTCTTTCATACAGCTCCATCAGCGCGACTGCTACATAATGCGGTGTCATACAGTGTCCCGTCGAAGCAGTACGCACGCCGTCTTATGAAAGCTTGCCTGGCCGGCCGAATTATGTAACGGGCCGGATAGTAGGTCCCGGGTCCGCTTAGACTTACTCGCCCGAGATAGTCGTTACGTCGAAGGGCGCATGGGTCTGCTGTCAGCTGTCCATTATTCACGCATTTATGCATGCATGAAGAACTCAACCGCTCGGAAGGAAGTTGCCCTATGTGGCATATGGATGTGAGTCACGGCGGCAAGGGATGTCGGGAACCAAGACAACAAAGGATCATTCGGCAATCCTTCTACACACTCAGCATAGCATCCACGAAATGAATGATATATAGGACCAAATCATGGCATTTGAGGCTGCAAGTGGGGCGAGTAATCGCATGGCATGATCGGGCCAACGCTTGTCTTGGGATAGCTGCTAGATGAGCTATGCGTGCCTTTCATCGGAGCCCAGGATATTGCACGAAGCTGCCATCCCTTGCGACCTTGCCAAGCCGGAGATATTATGTGTGCAATATGCATACAGGAGACGCGCTCAGAGCTTCAGGGATAGGACCCCTAAGCTCTCTCGCTTCCTCGGTTTGGGCCTGATCTTGCTCGCAACCCCTGGCTCGCTGATGCATAGCAGTGTCTCCATGACTCTGGACTCTATAAGCTTATACCGAATTGCCGGCCTGGAAAACTGAGGCGCCCGCTTGGTTCACTAGAATGGGGAGTGGGCGGAACGGGCGTTTTGGGATTTCCACTTCGCCCGGTACAGGAAACAGAACGAGCTTCTGCCTCCGCGTTCGGTGAACCCCACCCTTCCCAGTCATCCAACCGGGCCAACGTCCGCGCTCGTCTACTGAGTATTTCCGTCCGCAAAGAGACCGGAGATACGGAATACGTGCAGGTCCGCTGACGCCCGGTTCTGAAAAAGGGAAGTTGTCTCGCTAGCTATTGCCTCGTCGAAAATTGATTAGATACTTGAAGGTGCTCAACCTGCATCGCGAGACAAGTCGAGCAATCAACCTATCTCCGAGTCTGCATCTTCACTCTCTGGACCCCGCCGCCTGTACAGCTGTGCTTATTTGCAGATTCCCTGCCCGTCGTAGCAAGAGATACCGTGAAGTAGCACGTTCGACACACCCAACCTGCTAGCTCTTAGTCAGAGGCTCTGGGGTGCTTCATCACGGCATCCGAGAGACGGCCCGGCTCAAGCCCTTAGACCAAACATCCCTTTCCACGTATCGCCGAAGAGATAGAATTAGCTCGGAATCATTACGCAATCTCCCGTGCATGTTTCCTGCATTGGTATGAAACGAGAGGACCATTGCTCACCAGTCATTCCTGGTTGGACAATCTTGAGGTTCTTAGGGCTTAAGCGCGGATTAGAGACTGAAGGGTGGTCCGGTACAGTACGCACGCTAGTAAAGTCCGCGGCCAGGTCCATGGCTGCGATACCAGGGCAGTGCTTGGTGCTATCTCGACCAACACGTAAGAAGTCCGAAGATCAACGGCTCCTTAGTATTCTATGTGCACGAAGCAAGTATAAGCCTTCGCGGCGAGGCGGTTTCCGTAACGTAGGTACATCTCGGGAAATGGATGCTGGCTTTCAGAGCATCAAGTATTCTGGTGTGGCTTTTCGAGTTTCAATATCTTGCAATTCAGAATGTGTTCCAAACCAGGTATAACCCCAATCACTTCTATATCCTTAACCGGCAGTACTCAATACATTATGCAGGGGTCTAGTCCAAACACACGTATCATAGCATACCTACGATGCTGCGATCTAACTCTACCATAGGACTTTTTAACGATCGACTGAAAGGCCAGTTCCTCAAGCCGGCGGCGTCTTGCTCTCAGATGCTCTCTCGACATCGACCTGTTTCGCATCAGCCCCTGGTTCGACGCCCTCCACCCCAGCCAAGCCTCGATGAAGCATATGATGCTAAAAAGCGTCGCGAGTTAGTAACCACCGCCAAGCAACCCCTCTTCAAGTGGCATACCTCGATGTTGATCTTCGGCCCTTTGAACCACTTGTGCGCATCAACCCAAAACCAGGCCAGGACGAAGACCATCGGCCCGCCCTGATTTGATTGCTTAGTATACGTACGTGTCGGTGAGTTGCGGGAGCTGCCCGGCTATCAGGGACAGGGACAGAGGAAAGCCGAAGAAGGGGAGGCACGAAATATGCATGCAAACTCACGTAAACCAGACACGTCCAGTTCATGTCGACCAGCGTCAGGTTCTCGCCGCGGTAGGCGGGGAAGCAGAGGACGGGCATCATGACGAGGACGAAGGCGCAGGCGGCGACGCCCGACGGCTGGCTGAGGCGGCCGAGGTGCCAGGGCCCGCGGCGGAACCGGCCGCCGACGAAGGCGACCTTGATGAAGATGGGCGTCGTGAAGGCGACATAGGCGCCGAGGGCGCCGATGCTGAAGATGGCGTCGACGGCGGGGCCGCCGAAGATCAGGAGCAGCAGCAGCACGCCGACGCCGGCGTTGAACCACACGGCGTTCACGGGCGTCCGCGTGCGCCGGTTCACGCGCTTCAGAGGCCCGCTCAGCAGCGGCCCGAAGCAGCCGTCGCGCGCGTACGCGAAGGCCACGCGCGACGCCGACACCATGCAGCCCTGCCCCATCGAGAAGGCGCAGACGATGGTCATGGCGAGTACGGCGAGCGCCATGTTCCGCGGCAGGATCTGCTGTAGGTAGGCCGCGAACGGCTGGCCCTGTTTCATTCATCGACCGGTTAATCAGGGTCTCCCTATCTGTCTCTCTATCTCTCCATAGCAGGCGGTGGTGGCGAGGCAGAGATGAAGGAAGAAAGAAACTGAAACAGGAGAGGGACACGGCGAGAGGGAGAGAAGAAAAGAGAGAGACTCCTATCTTACCAGCTCGCTCCCCATCGCCGCATCCACGTCAACGATGGTGTAGGCGATCAACGCGTTCAGGACGAAGCCTACGACGGACCCGGAGGCGGCCGTCATGACGATGGACCGCGGCGTGGCGATGGCGGCGTTGGAGCACTCCTCGGCGAGGTGGAAGCTGGCGTCGTAGCCGCTCATGGTCCAGATGATGGAGAGGAACGACATGAGCACGGCGACGCCGTCGGGCCAGTCCGTGGAGTTCTGGATGCCCCATGCGGATGCCGACGGCCGGAACCTGGGCGTGGTCGTCGCCGCCGCCGGTATGACGACGATGGTGATGCAGAGGCACAGGATGTTGACGACGGTGCCGACAGAGTTGAAGTTGGCGATCCACAGCGTCGGCATGGTGCTGATGCAGCCGTGCACCAACATGATGAGCACCGTGAGCAGGAACGTCTGGTAACTCTGCGGCACGTACTCCGGGTTCATGATCGACGCCGCCGCCAAGATCATCGAGGCTGTATATACGCCGTGTTATTTTTATCGTTACCCGCGTGGATTCTCAGTCAGCCCCGGGGGGGTCCCCGGTGCTCTCCGAGAAGGAGAGATAGAAACTCACCGCATCCGTAGTCCACGCTCGGGGGACCGGTTACCTGGACAAACCAGTTGCTCCACCCCGTGATCCAAGCCGCCAAGGGCCCGTATTTCGGGCCGGCGAGCACAGCTGCCGCGTAGTAGAGACCGCCGGAGGTCGGCATGCTAGACGCGAGCTCCGCCATCGAGGCTGCGACCTGGGGGTGTTGCAAAATAAACCCGGTCAGTCACCCGACGCTCTCCGAAGCGAGTTTCACTAAACACAGGGAGTACTAGCTTACACATAAGATGAAAAAGACCGACAGCAGCCAACCCCACGTGTTTGCCGCAGGCCCAGCTGCACGCGATCAACCGCTCACAAGTCAGCCAGTCCATCTATCCATCTGCCGGGGGCGAGCGAGGAGGGGCAGTCAGTCAGGGGAAGGGAGGGGACGAATTGAATAAGTCGTACCGTAGCCTATTCCAAACCACATGGTGCTGGCGATGCTCGGCAGCAAGCCCATGACGGCGAAACTGACGGCGAAGGTCGTCCAGGCCGAGAACTCGCGCTTGAACTCCTGCTTGTAGCCTAGCGCCGCCAGCGCCGCCTCGTCCTCGGACATCTCCTGGATGTGGTCGGGCACGTCCCCGTCGGCGAAGACGGTCGTCACGGCCGGGGCGTGCGATGACGACGTCCGGCGGCGCTCCCCCATTGCTGTCATTTTGTTATTCTTATAAGTATCGAGCCGTTCGCACGCGTAGACGAGACGGGGTTCGGCTGATCTCGAGCCGTTAGGTTTAAGGGTTCCGCGTAAGTTTACCCCTCATGGGCCGATAGGTAATGGAGACGCAGGCAGGGGTTTGCGATGGCTAAATGGTATCGCGCCGTTGATAATTATCGAGCAGGCGAGCCTCATGAGCGAAACCCTTCCACTCGTCGCGCTACCCAGTATATATGAGCGAGAAGTTGTGCGCGAAGGCAAAAGCCGCGCGAAAAGCTGACTATGCGCCCATCTTATACGACTCGGTGCTTATCATAGGTGAGACAACTTTCTTTTATCCCTATTGCCTAGCTGGGTGCTGATAATCCTCGAATTGGCCTTCGTGCATGCAACGATGTGACACTGCCGGCGGGCTCCCCTATCATACCTCGCATACCCACCTGCAAGCTCCAATCAAGCAGCTTCGCGGGGTGCTTGAAGGCTAATGCAAGGATGTAGCAAGCCCAGAGCCTCCTCCTTGAGTTGGGCTGTCTATCTGCTCCCGTGGCTGATAGTTTGGCCGAGCTCTGTGTCCAAATAAGAGCCCTTCGTTATCTCGCACTGGCTGATCTTCCTCAAGGGGCTGCCGGACCAGAGTATGACATATGCTCCGCTCATACATCTTTTCGCGGTTTCGCGACTGATTCGGGCTCACTGTATGTATCGTGAGACAAGTGTAAACGAACTTTGGGACTTGTTTCGTTTTGGCATGTAAAACGCAGTTCTTGGCGGCTGTTGTGAAGCTCGCTGGAAAGACCAAGCACTTTTTCACCGTCAAGGACACCGTTCAGTCTTAAGAACCGCGATAGGAGCAACACAAAGCGACAGGCTGCGAATAAGTTCATGGGCGAAGGACAAGGAAACTTTAGGAAGAGGGATGTTCTGCGAGTTTTAACTGCTTGGTATTGTCCAACATGAGCTGAACTGGAGAATATGTACAGTTAATGCAATATATATGCAATCGGCCGCAACAGCACGGCCCCCGAGGACACAAGAGACCCCCCAAAAAGTCCGGCCGAGTGACACTTTGACTGTGTTCCGGATGCAATCAACCGACTGAACAAACGCCCGCCAAGAAGTACCCCCCCACAAACGCCTTTTACGTGCGATCCCCATGCACATGCCACAGGCTCCAGCCCGCTATATGATGATAAACTCCAGAAAACAATAACTAATGAACGGAGGTACCCCGTCACGATGACAGGATGTTCAGGAGGTTCTTCTGGCCGGCGTTGACCTCGGCCAGGACCTTCTTGTTGTCCTCCTGCAGGAGCTGGTCCGCCAGCTTGTGCTTCTGGGCGAAGAAGGCGTCGAAGTCGTTCTTCTCCCTCAGCAGCTGCCTTCGGACATAGTAGACCACGCTAGAGACTAATAAAAGACATCCGCTAATGTCAGCATCCGTGGGGTGTGGTGTTTGCCGGATTAGGAAATCGCACGAGTGGGAACGGGAATGGGAACATGGACAAGGTAGGGTAGGGCTAAACTCACCGGCTAACACTGTAACCGCTGCGGGCATCAATCTGGGTGATTTTGCCACGGCGCCCCGGGTCAAGTTGGGCCGCTGAGACGGTTGGCTCAGAGCCGCGTACATTCGTGGGGTTGGGTTGACCATGATGATGTTGGTATTGGTATGGCGTATTATACTGTACAACTGAGGTAGTGTACCGTTGATTGGGACGCAAAGGAGGACGGAAGAGTGTTTAAGGTTAATCGTTCGTGCGTGCTGAGTGATGATGATTCTGCTGCTGCTGCTCCTGTTGGTGAGGCTGCCGATGACCAGACATTTCGAGTATCACGACAGACGTCGCGGCACCATGATATAAATCCATCGTGACTAACCACGCACTGCGGGACACTTGGGGACACTCTGGCCGGTGCTTGTTGAAGCCTTCGCGGCGTGGTGTGATCCTGCGAAGGAGTCGTGACTTGATGGGGTGATGTTGGCGCTCGCGGGCACTTCCGACCGGGCGGGCCAGCGTTCTCTCGAGTCTTGGCCCCTCTGCGCAACGCACCGCTAGCGGTATATCCTCGCCAGCAGCTGGGGCCATCGAATATTAGAGAATCGCCAAAACCCGAGAGAATCAGAGCTGAATTAAGCTGTCCTTCCCCTTTTAGGCATTTCGCACGTGTCTTGGCGAACGAGAGAGACCCGCCGCTGTGGTTCGATCACTTGACCGGCCTCTTCCTGACAGTCCCAAACCCCCGGGATCGAACGACCTGCACTCATTCAGCCCCGCGGCGCTGCTGGGCTGAAGCCTTACGCAATCCAATGAAACCCTGTAGCTGAGACGTTACTGGGCCGTGCCGGATCTGTTTTCTGTCGGCTCCGGCCACGTGCCCTCGTTTCAACGTAGTAAGCTTGCGAACAAAGGGAATGAGCGTTAATGTGTCGCTCTTTTCTCCATAGGACCTGATTTCTGCGTTAGGATATGCCAAGAATCTCAAATAAGAAAATAACTTGATAAGCAGCATTCGGCCCGTACGTATAAGTCCGTCTCTTAAACCCTGCCAATTTGTATGACCCGTACAAGACCTGGCAATGCCTTGAAGTCCTGGACGCCCTGGCTCTTAAGTTGACCTGACCTGACTGACCTGACTGATCATATCGTCGGCCTAGCTGCCCATGGACGACATGGCTAACTGTCGTCCTGATCAACGACTTGGCCTAAAAGCCCTGGAAGCGTGCTCGATAAGTGGTATTGCGACACCATGACTAGAACCAGGAGACCTAAGTTGGGTATGCTGTCGATATACATACATCCTGTCGCATCATGCTACTATCTGAACATTAGACTATCGCCCTAGATAACTCAGCGCCACTTGATTTACCGATATAGCTAGTGTCATCCCAGAGGTAGCTCAGGCCGTCCGTTGCAGGTTGCCGATGGCAAGAGTGTGGCCGTCGATAGCAGACTTTCATGATTGCCGGCTTTCATTAGATACAATGACAGTAATGAAGGCAAAAGGCCTTGGAGAACAACCATCTCCCTCTTTACATCGTGAAGCTGATATGCGAACGGCGCTTCACCTGTCAGCATCTTATCCTGGGGTAGACCTTGCCGTTCCATGTAGTATCATGGGACGTATGTCATGGGCCCGAAATAAGGCAGATCTATAAAAAGTATTGCGGGGGTTGTTAGTGACATAGCTCCTGTTCCATTCACGAAGATCCGCATGTCTGGTAATATATCTCGCCAAGTAGTTCGAGGTCCCTTGCGTGGTGGGACCCTGCTCCGGCAAAATGTCACGCTGGTGAGAGATAGGAAGAATAGAATCAATCCGAGAACACGGATCAACCATGCCCATCCACTTTGAGGAAAGAGTGATTGTAGCATCAGCGGAAACAGTACGTGACCAAAACCAGCTCTTATAAATGCTATACCGCTGGCGAGACCGCGGCGTCCAAAGGACCAATTAGCTATGGAGTCCATCGCCGGAGTAATAAGAAGAGACTAGCCAGTGCCAGCCAGAATGGAAAATCTAGGACGAACTGGTAATATTCTATGCAATAAGATTAGTAATGATCGAAGCTCGGGAGGCCGGGATGGTGGCAATTCCAAGCTATAGCTGGGAAAGTCAGTTATGGAGCATTGCATGGAAATCTGTCTCACCTATACATATGACAAACACGAAAATGCCAACGTGCAAATACTTCCCGTAATCAGTAGTCCACGCGGGACTTTCGCATCAAAGATTGGACCAACTTGCACTCCACAAAAAGGGTCACGAAGGAGTAAATGCCAAATATGCAGCCAATAGTACCCGGAGATTCTTGTGACAAAATCGCTCTTGAATGTAGGCCTCGAATACTCGCGTCGAATTGTATAGGCCAAGCAATGCGGTCAAGCCATACCAAGCACTCAGTACTACTAACCAAGGAGAGACCACCCTCTGGATAAGTAACGTTGGTTTCGGCGAGCGCTGGGTCTATTGGCACAGAGACGGTAGGCGCTCGAGAGGAGGAGGATGGACTTTCCCAGCGGACATCTCTATCTAATCGTTCAGGCTTAGCACGTCATTTACCCGTAATGGAGACTGTTCAGTAGTCAATGCCATATTATCCCGCCGTTTCGGTTGGAAAGCTCCATGATCTCTCTGGACCTGATCCTACTTACTGCTATCAATATGCCCGGGGATGTCTTGAAGGACGCGAGAGTAGCTCAGTAAGTTTTTCATATATGCTCTCAGTCGCGTGGAGTCTTTTGCCAGAAAGATTCAGGTAGATAGTAGATCAAAGTTACCTGGGTCGAATGGAGGGTCAGGGAAACAAGAAACAGGAAGACGACGGCGGCGTGATACTGCAAAACGGTGCGCAGCTGGAAATGGGCCGAAAGTTAGCGGCTGGTAACCACATTTGGAATGCTATGCCCTTGAGAAGGGATCATTCCGGTCAATGGCCATGAGTCGAGAAAAGCAGACATGATGTTGTATTGAGGCTGACTACCGGGTTGGTCATGCATTGGATGAACCAACTACCTAGCAGGTTGGAAGCACCGACGTAATGACGATCAACCCAGCGAGAAGGAGACCGAGATCCAGATGCAGACCACCTTCCTCGAGCCGCTGTACGCGATGTAGGCGGCGCTGGAGGGAATCCGGGCGCGGGGCGCGGGCATCGTGGTCAACGTAAGCAGCATCGCGGCCCGGGACTAGAGGCCCATTTTTGCTTGGTCAGCATAGGGTTATCGCCGTCGGCTATAGATCTAGTAGATGGCATGGTGCCCGCAAAGTGGTCGCCTGTGAGGCCTCATTTCTTCCATGTATCTAGGACGAAAAAGGGGGCAAAGCGGCAGCAAAACGGCCTATCTAAGGCTCCGTGAGTAGCGGGCTTCATGTAACAGATCGCCATCTCCGGAAGCATTGGACCTTACGCGGTGATGGTTTCATATCCGTACTGCCTCATTGTCGTATACCGTGTTAGAATAGGTAACGATATTGACGATCTCATGCATCTATAGTCCGTGTTATTGACACAAGGCACTTGATTACTTGAAACGGGGGCGACGTTAACGGGTTTCCATGACTCCCCGGGCCGTATCCACCACGGCTAGCCTATAGGACCGGGCCGGAGACTGGTCTGGACTTTTATAGAGGGGGAGCCAGGGGCGGGGCTACACTTTGTCCAGGGGAAGAAAGTTGCCGAGTAATGATACTGTAAGCTTCAGGACGGTTTCTTGGCATCTGCAAGTCTTCCTCTTGGCGTAGGGGTTGGTACAGTATCGGTGATACTGCAGTTATCGATCAGTCCACTTCTGCCAAGATACGTGATTCTCGGAGATGAGGCTGCCAAGGTGGCTTGCTTAGAAATTGCGAGTGGAACATTCGATTCTTGCATGCAAGGTTGCAACACCAACTGCATGGCTGCCTGCGTAGCAATCCCTTTGGGCGAACAATGACGTAAACTAGCAAGCGTTGCGTTACATTCAACTTGAATGGGCGTCTCGCATATCGGCACAAGGAATCCGATAGCTTTGGGTTGGCAACGGATGGCGAAACTTCCGCGTGAGCAAGATAGAAGAACCCCTAAAATATCATTTCAAGGTACAGAAAAACCTGTGTCGATGAGTCTGTATTGGACCTAGGCTCTCCCGTCACGCTTTATACATACCTATACCGGTAATCGCTAGCCTCCGGCCCCCCCCCTTTTTCATATGGACGGGCAGCTAGGTCGGCGAACAGCTTGGTTGACGGTTAGCCGAGTCGACGGTCAGGTCGACGACGAGGTTAATCAGGTCAGTTTGGTCAGGTTGAAAGTTAAGAGCTTCTAAGTTTTAATGTATTACCAGCTTTCGTACGGGCTATACAACTTGACAGGGGTTTGGGAAACCGACCTATACGTAGGGGCGTATATTACTCATTAAATATTTTCCTAGTTAAAAAGCAAACTCCTTACGGGAAAATTGGCATGTAATAACCTTCATTAAATTTTTTGTAAGCTTAAAACCAGTCCTTGTCGCCGATTTTCCCTTCTGCAGTTTATCCAAGGGAAAGCGAACGGGATCCCGACCTTCCCCGTGGTGAGGCCATACGTATATGCCGGATTTTGTTTCTTCCACCTTAATTACCGTTGTGCTGGGAGTCCCGTATCCGGGGTCTTCGGCCGGTTCGGCGGCGTGGATACATACTTTGGTTAGGTATGTGGATCCTGTAACCCACTTGTGTATATGAACCGCTCGACCAGAAGATCAGCCGAGGGCAGTGGCACAGGCGCTCGGTGTAATAGAAGAGCCTCTGGGACCGGTAAGTAAGTTAACGATTTTACGCGAATTCAACAGTAGTATTACTTGCTGTCTCTCGCTTTTGGAGTAAGGTGCTGCAAAAGACAACGAAGTCATATATCCTTCATCATCGGCGGTCGCTACGGCCTATATACCATCAAAACCGTCAAGAGCCTACTCAGACAACGGAGAAGGCGGGTAGATGGAGAAGTGCACGACAGCTCTGGATGCCTTGCCATCCTTAGTGGCCTTCTTCTCGGCCTTGCTCTTCTCCGCATCGCTTTCCTTATCCACATTCTTACCCTCCCCATTCTTTCCGTCGTCTGTCTTTGCCGCGTCATCATCGCCATCATTAGCCTCGACCCGCCTGACGACCTCCCCGTTCTCGTCGACCTCGACGACGACGTCCTCCTTGTCGAGGCTGCCGTCCTCGGTGTAGGCCCACATCTCGCGGAGCTCGCGGCGCGCGGCGCCCGTGAGCCAGGCGGCGAGGACGACGCCGGGGACAAGGTACAACAGCGCCGGTTGCGCGTGGTTGAAGACGAGCAGCATGGCGAGCGTGACCAGCATGGCGACCAGGTATCCGGCCATGGCCGCTCGGAAGTACGTCTTCGGGAAGGCCGAGGCCCGGAGTGCCGGCGTGGCAGCAGTCTTGGACGTTGATGAGAGGAGAGAGATGCTGCCGAGTAGCCCGTTGGCGCTCCAGAAGCGGTCACCCCACTGCCCCTGCGGGTTGACGTAGTCGGGCTTGACCACCATGCGCTGCGTCTCTCGGCTAGTCGTGACCGCCTGGCCGGATGATGCTTCTTCCTCCGTCTTGAGCTCGACCGGTACTAGCTTCTGTCGGCGGTAGTAGTACATGTAGTGGTCGAAACGAAGGCAGAGGGCGACGAAGATTCCGGGGAGAACAATGTCGCCGAGCCCGAGCATGCTCGCCCTGGTGGGACCTTCGAACACCAGTTTAATGGGTACGTCGAGCTTTGTTGCGACTGTGACCATGTATGGCCTATAATGGGCATTGGATGTCAGCGATGACCTGAATCAGGGGAGATAGAGGCAGTGGTACTTACGTGTAGAAGACCATGTAGATGTCATAAAAGAAGAGACCAAAGAGGACAAGGCTTCCCGTGGTGAATGTGGTGGGCGACATCATGACGATGACAACATAGCTGAAGGCATATCCCATGACATTCGACAAGAAGGTGGACTTGAAGCTGTTGTATATCAAACTTGCGCCGATAGCAAGGACGACACCAATGATGTCGTTGAGCTTGATCGGGAATTTCTCGCGGACAATGCCGTGGATCCAAAAGTCGACGGTCCACGGCTCAAGAAACAAGTGTCTGACTTCCCAAAGCATGCGGTTTCGGGCATCAGAAAGATTTAACTCAGACCAGGGACCCGGAAAAGGAGTGGTCTTTTTCTCGTTCCACACCTGACTCTCAGAGTTGCCGATCATATACCATTGGCCCCTTTTCGCAGGATCAATGTGATACAACCTGCCATCCCTGGTGGACCAGACGGTTGGGAACACAAAGCCGGTCAAAAGATGCAGGGAATCGGCGAATAGCTTGCCCATAGCCGCCAAGGACGTGAAGGAGAAGTAGGCCCGGAGGATCTTGTTGATGATGTCCGGGTCGTCGAGCCACGTGATGAGATAGTAGAGCCCGACAAGGACGACGCCAGCCATGATGGGGAACAAGATGGCATCTGACGGCGTCAGACCTTGCACAAACTGGTCATCTTCTTCATCCTTCTGCTTCCCCTTGGCCTTACCCTTATCCCTCTTGGGCTTGGCGGACGGAGGTCGACGGAGGGCCGCATGGGACCCAATGTAGATACAGGCTAGTGACGCAAAGACGATGCGCGCCTCCAGATAAAGTAGTCCCTGGTGATCACACAGCTTTGTTGGCAAGCTGGCCAGCTTCTCGAAGAAGGTCTGGTTGGTCGACATGACATCGGTGAGGTTGGTCATCACGATCTCAGTCGCGTTGAGATATGTAGAGTCGTTGGTCGCCATCTTCCGCTGGTAACCAACAGATGATGCAGAGGCTCACTCTTATCTGATACTGGGGTGGATGGTAGAAGGACTATTGTTCAGCGCCTACTCATATGCGTCGCTGTGCTAAAGGCTAATTTTATAGTTGGATGAGCTTGACCTCTTCCGTGAGGATGTTCAAAGCTGTCGTAATCCAGACAGACCTTGACACTGGTTTAAAATCCTAACTCGTATACTGGAGCTAGCGGTGCAGAGAGGAAGGACGCCAAGATCAAGTGAAGGAGTGCTTGTCGGTGATGGTAGTAGTATGTGGCTCTTAGCACTTTATATGAGATACAAGCGTAGCTTCAGGGCAGGCAGAAGACCTCCCAGTTGTGTACAGCTCTGAGAATGGAGCTGCAAGCACAACCTAAGTCTATGTATGCCGGTATGTCTGAGACCCGGAGAACCAGTTGGAAAGGCAGTGCTATTTACCTAATCATGGTGTCTCAAAAAGTAATCAACTGCCTATGGTAGACTGAAACTGTGTTCGTGAGCTGTCTATAACACGTCGCCGGAGCCAAATTGGGCAGGGCAAACAAACTGTGGCTTGTGCTAAGATGGAACCGTGGCAGGTGAGAAGTTTCGCTTGGTTACTTCGTACAGCGCCAAGATTTCCTGACCCCATCCCCTGCCGCCCCTCCAAGGTACAGGCACACCTGCATGTTCAGCCCGCTAAATCCAAGCATCAATAGCTGTACCAAGCTGTAGCTAGTCCCCTCGAAGCCTACCTACACCAACATAGCCGCCAATCCGTGCGATACACATACATACCTAACAGCTACCGACCTACTCTTACGACGCAAAATGGCGACCAACGTAGCCCTCGAGACCTCAATGGCAAGTTCTCTCTGACTTCTATGTTCCCCGCCCACGTGGAGCTAACAGGGTGAATCTGCACGCAGGGCACCATCACGCTGGAGCTGTACACGAACCACGCGCCGAGGACGTGCAAGAACTTCACGACGCTCTGCCAGCGGGGATACTACGACGGCGTGATCTTCCACCGGATAATACCGAACTTCATGGTGCAGACGGGTGTGTAACCATTCCTTCCCCTCCTTCCCCCCCTCCTCCCTTCGGCACCAGACTAACCCACACCCTCCTCCCCCCCAACACAGGCGACCCGACAGGTACAGGGCGCGGCGGGACGTCGATCTACGGGGACAAGTTCGAGGACGAGATCCGGGCGGACCTGCGGCACACGGGGGCGGGGGTCCTGAGCATGGCGAACGCGGGGCCCGACACCAACGGGTCGCAGTTCTTCCTGACGCTGGCGCCGACGCCGTGGCTCGACGGCAAGCACACCATCTTCGGCCGCGTGCGCTCCGGGATGCCCGTCGTGAAGCGCATGGGCCTCGTGCGCACGGGCGCCGACGACCGGCCCGTCGAGGACGTGAGGATATTGAGGGCGAGGGTCCTCGAGGAGGAGGATGAGGATGCCGGTGGCCGGGGGGGTTGAACGGCTGGCAGCTCTCCCCTCCGAGCTTTAGGTCGGGTATAGTTCGTAGCGGGAGATCTAGGCGGGGGCCGGTTCACCGATTTGACTTGCCGGCTGGGTGATTGTTGACCTTGACTACCTACTTGCATGGTAAGCCAGGCGTTCGGGTGTTTAAAAGCGACAACAGGACAGATGGTGCCCACATATATTACTTGGGATTAGACGAGAGACAAGGAAAGAAGCGTCACGATGCCACGAGAGGATACTAGTCGAAGAGACAAGGGTTTGCTGCTACTGATGGTGCCGGTGCCGGTGCCGCTGCTGCGAGAAATCGTTCGCAGTGCTTGTATTTCATATATGCCAAATGTGCTCTTCCCGCTAGGCAGTACAATAGAATGCAAAGGCCAGTTTTGTTGTGCAGGTAGAATATGAGCAAGACGCGCAACGCCGCTTTTCCCCCGATGATGCAGAAGATGATCGAGTAGGTAACCCCAGTCCCCAAAACGTCATAACAGAAGCACACCCCCTTCCCCCCCGGAACCCCCTTTTTTTCATGCGAGCCGTTGCAGTGAGTATATGTACAGATTACGATGAAGAAACAGGAAGGGGGTCGCGGTGCGCCTCGAAAGAGACGACCGCTCACTTCCCTTGACAATTGGCATGTTGCAGAAGAAGAAGCGATCCCGAGACCCCGCGGATTAGAAACCGAAGGCCCTAGTATCCTGTCCTCATACGATTGGCGGCGAGGACAACGTCCCAGAGCTTTCCGACTCGGCGTCATCCCCGCCTCCACCGCCGGTTGTGCCGGTTGACGCCTTCCCGCTGCTTTTCGGCGCGGGAGACATGGTCGGCTTCGAGGCGCCGAGCTTCAGCTTCTTGGCCTGGCTCGGCCCCTTCGGGATGACCTTCTTCTTGGGCGCCACCTCGACGGTGGACCCCTCGGCGTCGTCGTCGTCGGCCCTGTGCTCGACGCTGAGCAGGGAGCTCGCCTTGACTTTCTCCTTCTTGTTGCCCGCGCCGGCACCGTGGCCCTTGCCCTTCACGATGAGCTTCTTAGTCGGGTTCGCCGCCGCCGCGGCGATGGTGGTGGGCTTGAGCTTCTTCTTCTTCGGCGCGTCGTTCTCCGAGTCGTCGTCGTCGTCCATCATCTCGTCGCCGTCCCTCTTCTTCGGACTGCCGGCCCTGGAACCCGGTATGGGGGTCCCCTTCTGACTCGACGGGGGCGTCCCGTCTCCGTTGCCGTTGCTGATTTTCTGGGCAGCCGCGCGACTCGCGTTCCTGCCGCTGTTGCCGATACAAGAACCCATGTGGTTGTTGAGCCGCGTGACGAGAATACAGCGTTTGCACTTGCTGCACGTGGCGGAAGGAAAGGAGAGCATGTTGGGCGGTCTCGAAGCGGCACCGCCGCCCGTGGCCCCTCCTCCCTCGGCCGCGGGCGTGGGCGAGTCCTGCGGGGTCTCTATCTTCTTCTCCATATCCTTCTTCTTCTTACCTCTCCCGGGGCCCTGGGCCACCCACGTCTGTCCGTAGATGTCGTATCCCGGCTTGTCGATGTAGGGGTGCTTCTTGCAGTATATTATGCTCGGGTCGGGTTTCCTCGCGCCCTTGCCCTCGGTAGGGTAGAGTAACCTCGGGAGGTGACATCTCGGGCAGACGATATCCTTGGTCGTTACCAGCGGGTTCCCTTTTAATAGGACCTTGCCCTCGTCGTATATCGCAGCATCGGTTTCGACCTTAACATCGGGCCGGACGTCCGGATTCGAGGAGTCCGAGGTGTCGGAGGCCAGCTTCTCGACACGAATAGCAGCGGTGTTGGCGCGGGCGATTTTCTCGTCGCGGTGGACCTTGATTAATAAGTCGTGTACGATGTTGTAGAGTAAGTCGTCGAGCACGGCATGGGTCTGTATGGCACGGTTCATGCGATCAACTTGCTTTCTCTTCTCTCGTTCGTAGTTTCGTAATTTTGTAGAACTTGCGGTGGCATAGACACCTTGGGAACTTATGCACTTACAAGTTGTTCCATGGTCCCAGCATCGTCGGGAGCTTTGATTACTCCCGCCTTACCCGTACTCGGATTTGACTGCGACGCCATGTTGGATGTATGGTATGAGGACCGGGAAATCAGCCAAGGTTTGGCAATCCGAGTCAATATCAAATATCGAAATCGGAAAGCGATACAGAGGGAGGGCCGTCAATCAAGGCGTTTGTGTAGCGACGGAATTAGGTATGAGTACGGGAGATGGGTATTGGGGATGGCTGGGCAGCCTTCTTCGGGAAGGCTGACCCAAATGGGAGGGCTGAGAAGCTCCCCGTGGAGATGGAATGAACGAATAGGTATTATTATACTCTTAAGTTTAGGTAGTTGGTAAATATACGAATGAATAATAATTAACTCGTAACAATCGGAAAGGGCCAAGCATCAATCATTGTTCAAAAGGTGCTGGAAAAGCAGGGCAAGCGGAAGTCTACACCGTCAATCATTTAAATCGAATCAATCGATAAGCCAAAGCTGAACGGCAGGCTACGGAACAGATATAGTAGGTACTTTATTTGATCTCAAGAATAAGGTGACAGTTCCATTGTCAACCCGCCTTTCGCATCATTCGATGATCTTATCCTATTGACGCCTTATGCACGTAGTATGCGGAAATGTTGCCCAACAAGCAAACATCATTAGGTACCCGGCAGTACGTAAGTAGGTATGTAGGTGAAGATCGGTAATTCTTGATATAGTAGCTCGACGAATGATGGACGAATAAATAAATATCGGAGATAGTTTACGAAACCTGGCACGGAAAGACTTTTTTAGCCAATTTTTTTCCCTCTCTCTAATGCATTTCCCCTGAAAACGGTCATAGTTACAGAGACGGCTCAGGGGTCCCCTTGTACGTAGGCCGCATCTCGCCTCACCTACATACATGTAGCCTGTACGCAAAGTTAAGCTTTGCCGAGGTACCCTTGGTTAGGCCTCTTTGACGCCAGTTTGCCCCTCCCCGGTGCCCTGGCTTAAAAGCCGTTGGGGTTAAACTGGAAAGAAAGAAAGCATTACCCGCGCTTGCATATATCTCCCTCCAACCAACCAACCAACTCGGGTCTTGACAATTGTAATAATTTCCTGCTATTCTTCTCCACATTCGTTTTCGTCACTCGACTTAATTCGTTAAGTACCAGGCCTGGCGTAGTAATAATACACCCATACATATAAAGGAATCGAGGAGAGAGAAGAAAGTAAAAAAAAGAGGCCATGTCGCTCCCCTCGACCAACAAGTCCGGCCAACAGTCTTCCATACGGTCGTTCTTCGCGCCCAAGCAGCCCACGTACGCTCCTCCCCCTCCGTCGTCAGCATCTACAGCACAACAGCAGTCGAGAGCCACGCCACCGCCGCCACCCTCAGCAACAGCTTCGCAACCCTCACCACTACCACCCCCGAACACGGGGACAAATGGAGCCTCCCTTCCCCCGTCACTGCACCCGCAAGCCACCATCTCGCCCATATTACCGGAGCACATCCCCGCACTGCGACGGATAACCTCGCTGCTCCTACCCGTGAACTACCCGGACTCCTTCTGGGCCCGGCTCTCGGACCCGCAGTCCTCGGGGGCGTTCAGCCGGGTTCTCCTGTGGACCGACGACATTGACCCATCTCATCATCAACAACAACAACAACAACAACCACCGACTCCGAGCCCCAAGGTAATTGGGGGCCTAGTGTGCCGACCCGAGCCGTCGCCCTTCCCTGCGGAAACCCCCAGGACGACGCAGCCGAACGCCCTGTACATCCAGTCGCTGGTCCTGCTGTCGCCGTACCGGTCCCTGGGGCTGGCGGCCGCGCTGCTCGAGGAAGTGGCGGGCGCCGCGGCGCTGAGCCCCGACTGGGCCTGTGACACGGTATGGGCGCACGTGTGGACTGACAACGCCGAGGGCCTGCGCTGGTACCTGGCGCGCGGCTTCGAGCGCGAGCCCGAGGAGGTCCGGGGCTACTACTTCAAGCTGCGGCCCGACAGCGCGTGGATCGTGAGGCGCCGGATTACCATCAGCAGTGGTGATGGCGATGGCAGCGGGGATGCGCGCCAACGGGCTGCTCTGAAAACGACACCAACGACGGTGACGACTACGCCGACGGTCATGGCAACAATACCTCCCAGCATCACAGCGGCCGCCGCGAACCTGCCTCTCGGCGACGGGTCCCCTGGCTCGGCATCGATGCCAGCGCCACCAGGAACCAGAAGCGGCGCCACGTCGCCTCTCCCGAGCCCGGGCACGGACCCGGGCCTAATTCGGGGCGCAGCCGCGCCGCCGCCGAAACGTGGCACCTCGTACCAGAACACGCGACCGGAGACGGAATGGAACGACCTGCCGGCCGACATGCACGCGCCTCGCGGTGGTAATAGAAGCAATAACGGCGAGAACGGGAACGGCAACCTGGGCGTGCCGGGCGGCGGTAACGGTAACGGCGGCGGCGGCAGCGGTGCCAGCTCGCGGAGCAGCTCCGCGGGGGGGCGCAGGAAGAGGGACCGCGCGTATCCGGCGGCCGCGTTCGGGAGTTAATAAGCGAGCCGAACTGGTGGGATGCTGGGGAGGGGGAGTGTGATTACCGTCTGTACCTACCTACCTACCCACCCACCTACTTGCCTACCTCCCGAGTGGGCAAAGTACGAAGCCACGCATAGAGCAGAATCTGATAGAGAGAGGACAAAGAAGCTCACACGTGAAACTGATGACGCCGTCATGATAATGCCTCCTCTGGTAGCATCGTACATAAACATTGTGTCAAGGGGAAAAGCCTTCTTGTATTGTGGCCCCCCCCCAAAAAAAGACACACGTTCTAAACTACCTAAAGACGCAGCTAAGGCCACCGGGCCCCCCAAGAAACGCCAATTCCATGTTCCCTTCCACATTCGTTTGCAGTGCCTAGCTCGTGATCTCGTCAAAACACCGGCGATCGTAATCAAGAGCATGAAATATCCCCATTTCTCCCCAGCGCACGGTGATTTTTTTCAAGCTATCGTCGTCTTCTCCCCGACTCCGGGTATGACGTTCGACAGTTTCCGCACAGCCTCTTCCTTGACGCTGGCGAGGCGGTCCGCGCTGCCCCTCTTCTCCATGTTGGCGGCGACCAGCGCGATCAGGGCTGCACCGACACCGCTACCGTCCTTAGCGATGCCGATGCGGATGCGCTTTGCGCCTTCGGGGCCGATGCCGTCGATGACAGCGAGGGCCTCGTAGATCATGTCACGGAAGAAGGGGTAGTGCTCCACGAGGCTGCCGTCCACCCCGATGTCAATAGGGTCCTCGTCCGTCTTCAGCTTGCCACTCTGTAGTACGACAGCTCCCACCGCTACTGCAGAAAGCCTCGCGGCCCGTCTTCCGACGGCGCAGGATACATCCTTGAACGCCTGGGCGTCCTCCTTCGAAGCCGAGTAGATTTTCAGCTCGTTCTCGAGCTCCTGGCGGAGGATCGAGTATTCGGGTGTGTTGTCTGCCGCTGCGATTGACATTACCGAGCTATCAAGTCCCCATTGCTGGAACATACCCGAGTCCTTAGCGATAGTGGTTGTGGATTTCCAGTCGTTCGAACTCGAGTTTACGTCGCGGAAAAGTGATATCTCAGGGTCCTTTAACATGCTGACGAGAACCAGGCGCACGATCTCGCCTAAGAACATCCCAGATACTCTCTTTTCGAAGATTTGGATGCCAGGGTTGACACTATCCCTGTCCAACTCCGCGTCCCACTTCGTGTTGGGCAATACGTTGAGTTGGTTGTCGAACGAGCCCCATTCAGTGTTGATGACCATCTCGCCGGTAGACCGGTCATACTCGCCCGCGATAGGCTTGCGGATATTGACCAACTTTTCAACGTAGGCGCCGTTGGTGCCTGTGCCGAATATAGCGCCGAGAAGGGTCGAGGTTTTTCCCGGCGAAGTGTACGACCGAGCCATGAGCGTCCCTACAGTGTCATTCACCAAAGCCGCGACCTTAACAGGCAGGCGAAGCTTGTCGATCTCCTGCTGTAGCAAAGCACAGACGTCTTTTCCAACTGCATCGGGGATGTCGAACCCTTTGGTCCACCGGATCAGGGTGCCCTTGTTGATGCCAAACTGCATGACCGGAAAGCTGAAAGTGAACCCCAAGCGGAAGATCTGTTCATCCCGATATCCATCTTCAGCGCTTATCGTCTGCCGTCGTCGGATGCTGGCTTCGAAATGCTCCTCGTGATGTTCTTTGAGGAACAGCTCAACCTGTTTAGCGAGGAACCCGAATAGATCTTCGGCTTTCTTCGCCACCATCAACTCTTTGGGGACTGCGACTTTGCTGTATGTGAGGTTGAAGGTGCTGTCGCCGTTGAGATTTATGGAACAGACTCGGAAGTTTGTGCCACCCAAATCAACCGCAAGGTACAGTCCCTGCTCCCATGTTAGAACCACACGAGCGTAAAGAAAGGGCTTGGTGATGCCGTTATGGGAAACGAACCTTCTCTGTGCCATTGGGGACTCCAGTGACGTAGGTTGCGATTTGGCTCATACTCGTACCATCCTTATCCAATCCCTCGTCTAGGAATGCATGAGCGTCAAGCAAAGGACAGAAATTGAAGAGGGCTCTTACGCATCTGACGCAGAAATTCCTGAACGCCTCTATTGACATCGTCGTCGGTGTATTCGAACTGCGCAGTGATGCGCTTCGTCTCTTCGGCAAGAGCCATGGTGTGGACACGCGAGACTGGTGGCGCAGTGGGAAAGGGTTGAGGACTCTCACAAACGGGTTCGTGGACTATGACAGCAGGAGGAGAGAATATAGTCCGGGAGAAGGGATGTGATGAGAATATCCGCGAGTAGTGGAACTTGATATCTGTGAGGAAGAATTGGGCAGTCTGGTTAAGGGAAGAGTCAGTTATCAGAAGCCAATTGCAATGAAAGATTCAAGGTAAGTAAGTGAGAAAAGCGAAAAGTCTCCTGTGACGACACAGGCTGCATAAGTATGTCTGCAAGTAGGTGATCGCTGAAGGTTTGAAGCGGGGCATTCGTCCTGGCCAACCCACCGCGCGAACTGGAGCTAATAAATTGGGACGTCCCTATGCAGAGACCTAGCCATCATATACTAAAGCTAGTGGCGCTTTGGTAGGGTCGGAGCAGGAGACCAGAAGAAAAATAACTCGCGCCACAACTTACAAGAACAAGGATTAAGAACGCCAGGGAGAAGAGATGTATGAAAACGAGAGACGGGTGAATCGCCGAGGTTCCGGCTTGTCGGGCTTCCTTCACCCCTCCACGGGTCTCCATATCGTCATCCTCAACCTGGGGTCCGGGTCCAGGTGGTGAAGAGGATGATGCGGTGGCGGCTGTGGTCCTGGTGGGATCACAGAACGTGGGGTCGGCATCTTTCTCACCACCGTCACCAGCTCTGGCGCGTGAGCGCCAGGCTCTGTCGTTGAAGGACAGCGTGAGAGCCACGGCGATTTTCGCGGGGCTTTAGTGGGGTTAGAGCCTCTGAATCTGGAGTGCCAATGCCTCCAGAATCCCTGCACTCCGCAATGCGGCCGGCCTGGTGGGTGATTTGGCTGAATTGTCAGCCAAAGAGGAAAAGCCACTCAAAGACCTGCTGGTAAACGGCCCGTATTTTGTTGTGTAGATGTCTGCAGGTCATCTAACGAGCTGGCGCAAAAGTGGTAGGTATAAATGAGATCATAACTGATCCACTTCACCACAGACCGAGCTTAGAACAGAAACCAGGAGATATGGGTCGATCGGAAATGCAGTCGTCCAAGCTGTTTCTACCACAAACAGTTGTCGTAGGTACCGTCCGTAAGCAGTTGAGGGTGATAACGACACGACGGTGGCCGGCTGTCCCGATAGCCCGGATGTTCTTCCTCGAGGTCCTAGTCGTATGTCTAGGTATGTATGTATGCCAGGCCAACCCAATCGACAGGTTGGAAAAGCCCAGCGGATCACGACGAGAAAATAAGACACTGAGCGAGTCCAGTCCAGTCCGTAGGCTCGGGAACGATGCGCCGGCTGGGCGAGAGGCGTGCTATGTGCCTAGATTATGTGGGTAGTTTGATCTATTGCGAGTCAAGTCTGAGGTGACCTTAGATGTTCCGATCATGTCAATATCATCAATGCAAGGGTATCGTGGACTGATATATAGTTTAGTATTCGAGGATAAAATAAAGGAAGCAGGTCGAGTTGCTGAATATCGGTGAGAGGCATGAGGGGGAAGCCGGGGGTGCCCACTGGGTCTCGGTTTCCTTCAGGGCGTGATTGCTTCGTTGGCCCGACGCTGTGGCTATAATAGTCCCATTCAGATTTATATCTAGTAGCTAGCATACATAGATAAATAATAGAAATTCTAATAGTATTGAGACTTTACGACCCCAGGCTAGCAATATAAGTTCATTTATTATCTGACCCCTATCCGCGTGAAGGCCAACAAACTGCTGTAATAACAATTTTTTGAACAGTGGCTTAAAAAACCGCACGGTCGATACCGAATCGTCCAATCAAAGAGTTGGGTTCGTAACCCTCAGTTACCTTTTAGTGAAGGTGCCGCTTGAAGCATGGGCCTTTCAAGCGGATAATTTCATGTGACAGCTTTTGGAGAAATACAGTTCCAATGGGGTAGCTATGGGTGCCCAATTAACTCCTGTCGACTACCGTAGTGGATTGTGGGGCCCATTGTGTTCCTAGACAGTTCTCAAAACATTGTAACGGCCTTTGATGCCAACATTCTCCTATCCGCATAATATACATATGTACCAAGTAAGTTCACCAGCATCGATGGAAGTTACTGTACGAAGACGAACTTTTACACAATGATCTACAGACGCAGGCCCATCTCCTGGGGAGATTCAGAGTGCAACCCTCTTTTCATTATATTTAAATTTGCTTGCAAGCATCCAATCATGTTAAGAAATTGGTGGCTGTCAACATGCATCTATCGTGCAGGTTCTCGGCGCATATGCATGCAAGTCATTCCAGAGAAAAGTAGAGGTATTGATCTGATTGGATACCTGCATGTAGCTCTGCCTTCTACCCTAAGTGGGTTAAGCTTAACTGCTGCTAAAGATGATCACAGATTCTCCAATGCACCAGTCAAAGCTGCGAAGTGCACTTCAGTTGGCTAGGATCGCACGGGAAGTCGATTTTTGACAGCTAGATTGATACGCTCGTCTCGGTCTACGAAGCATTCCACCGCGGTCGCTGATCCATGTTTACAGATGCATTCACGGGCTGTCTGATGCGAGAGTAAAACTAAGTAAGAGATAGCCATCCCAGGACTCTAAGGGGACCGGCCGCCATAGTGGAAAGCACAGTAAATATATCCAAACATGCTATCAATTGGGGTAGGGCTCGTTCCTTCGCTCAATTGGAACGCTCTATATTCTTAGCAATGCTTTGGGACTTCCAATTAACGGAACCTTGAGTTGCTGGCGGAGAGGCAATGTTGCAGCGAGGGCAGTGGATCATGCAATTCAGTTTGCCTTACTCTAATGACCCGACGGAGATATTTATTCTCTCCTGCCAGCTCTCGGGAATGAATTTTTTTTAACCGCAGGAGGAATAGGTATCAGTAGATGCGCCACTGCCAATAGCGAGGAATGCGGAGCGTGAGTTGCGTTGCTGCACAATGCTATTGTCCGTTCCTCCCCTCGACCGAAAACGTCGAGGACAAAGAAAAAAAGAGAACATCACAGCCAACATCAGGTTACGCACGTCAGCCATCTCAACGCATTCGATTAAGGGGACGCTAGGTTGGTTGTATGGATAAATATCGGTCTTTGCCATGTGATACGTATAGAACTCACGGCACCCGCAAAGTCGTCCTTACCCATGGCTGTATTCCTACCGTTTCCATATAGAGTTTAGTGCACAGATACCATTCGCATCCTGTTTCCTTCCCGAATCAGTTCCGGTTGAGTTGAATAACCGTGTAATTTTTAATCATGGGTCATTATAGATCGAGATGGAGCTCCGAGGCTCCCCAAGTACTCGAGCTCGTCAGAGATTTCGTAAACGGAGTCCGGTACGGCCTTGCAGACACGGTCCCTCCAAGGACTCAGCTCATAGAAGTGTATATAGGAGCAGCAAGAAGAAAGCGTATTCGTCAAGCGTACTCAAATATCATGTCGATGGCACCGAGGGCCAGATGCGGACAAATCTGAGTTCGTGGACTGATGGTAGGGTTGACGTTATCGACTGGTAGCAAGCATGAAAAGAAGAAAAGGGGCAAGCACAAGACACATCGTTCGCATCACTACCACACCCACCCTCATCACTATGACCACCACCACCATCCCTATGACCACCACCATCATCATCACCATGGTCATCATCATCATCATCATCACATCCACCGTCATCATTATGACGCCCACCACCGTCACCGCCTCCATCACCATGATGTAGAAAGGGACCTAGACGACATAGCAAGAAACTTCGACAGTGCTATATCAATCTCCTCTCCAAGGCCTTCACCGACGCCTTCACCTTCATCAATGCCCTCGCAACCATCACCACCGCCGATCGACCAAAGCGACTTCCCAGATCTCCCCCCAGCATATAACCAACTAAGCAGTCGGCCAGGTAGCGCCATCTTCGGGGACAGAGAAGTACCATACAAAGAAGAAACGAGAAGGCGCCAAGCATACCCGGATGATGAACTAACCTCACAGTATGGATCTTCTCACCGGTTCATAAGAGGCATAGATATCGGGGAGATGAAGTGCCGGCGTAAGCAGCCGGTGTTTTATGTCCCAGACAATAAGGGGCGAGGGTGGGAACGGGACACGACCAAGGAAGCAGATGCATCATACATGATCCCAGAGGCGGGCGTCGGGACCCATCCCAAGAGATGTCCGTACCTCCGCCGAGTCTACGAGCTGGATTGAGGTACTACAGGTTGTTGGCGATACTACTTGAGACCTCCTGATGAGCCTGTATTGCGTAAAGCTATGATTTGGCCGGGAGGAGCTCTCAGTGTCAGGCGTGGGCGGGTACGGATGTTGTGCAGAGATCAAGCTCCTAGAGATTTGCAGTTTTGGGGAAAAAGGAGTTAGGTGCTTTTAGGCAAACCTTACTTTGCTCACTCACTTATGCTCTTCACTTATGCTCTTCACTTATGCTCCGTTAAGTAAAACGTGCATACCACTTCAGAATACGCAGGCAACACGGGCCACTCAACCTTTACTATCAGCTTCACTGCCCTCCACGTTAGGAAGACGGTGGCAAAGAGGCATGTCGTTTGTAGGTGTTCGATTCTGAGATGAATGTCTATCCATGACAGCACTCTGTTGTGGTAGGGAGAGCCTTTCTCTATTTCAAAGAAGTCGACCCAGCGAACGCTAGAAGGGGAGTTACTTCCTCTTGGTACACTACTTTAACTTCAGGAAATAAGAGAAATACACGGCGATGCCTCTCCTACTTTCCTTGAGGTCCCACGTCCTGTAGACAGACAATGCTTGGTTATGTGACTGTAGACATATACCAGGATTATCTCCAACATCGCTGGCGAAAGATGTCAAAATACATCAAATTGGATCATTGCCTATCTGTTCCCCCCTGAACGCCGGCTTAATGCGGAAAATTCTGTCTTCACGCCCCAAGGTGCGCATATTCCTTATTGAACGCTCTTCCAATGACCATACGGCGGATCTCCGACGTGCCTGCCCCGATCTCGTATAACTTGGCACTGTGAGTCGTCAGCAATATGCTCTGAGTAAACGATTGATCGGGCTGTCATGGACTTACTCTCTCAACAACCTCGACGCCGGCATCTCCTCGACGTACCCCATGCCACCCAGTAGCTGGATGCAATCCAACGAACATTCCGTAGCGCGCTCCGCTGCGTACAGAATGGCGCCCGCGCAATCCTGCGTCCTGATGACCCCCTCCTCGTCGACCACCTTGGCCGTGGCGTATGTGTAGGCCCTCGAGGCCAGCAGCTTGGTGTACATGTCGGCGAGCTTGCCCTGCACGAACTGGTTGTGGGCGATGGGCGCCCCGAACTGCTTGCGCTGATGCGTGAACGGCAGGGCGACGTCGAGGGCGGCCTGCATGATGCCCAGGGGGCCGGCGCTGAGGACCAGGCGCTCGAGGTCGAGGCCTTCCATGAGCACGCGCACGCCGGCGTTGACGCTGCCGAGGACGTTCTCGTCCGGCACGAAGACGCCCTCGAAGACGAGCTCGCCGGTGTTGCTGCCGCGCATGCCCATCTTGTCGAGCTTCCGCGCGCAGCTGAAGCCCTCGGACTTCGTCTCGACGATGAAGGCGGTGATTCCCTTGGAACCCCTGTCCGGCTCCGTCTTCGCGTAGACGACGACGACGTCGGCGTCGGGCCCGTTGGTGATCCACATCTTGGTGCCGTTGAGGAGGTAGCCGCCGTCGACGCGCCGGGCGCTGGTCCGCATGCTGACGACGTCGCTGCCGGCGCCCGACTCGGACATGGCGAGGGCGCCGACGCTGGTGCCGGCGACGAGGCCCGGCAGGTAGCGGCGCTTCTGGTCAGGGCTGCCGTTGAGCTGCAGCTGGTTGACGCAGAGCTGCGAGTGGGCGGCGTAACTGAGGCCGATGCTGCCGCTGGCGCGCGAAAGCTCCTCCATTACGACGCAGTGCGCCTGGTACCCCATCCCCAGCCCGCCGACCTCCTCGTCCGCCGTCATCCCCAGGAACCCGGCCTCGCCCAGCTTCGCCCACATGTCCGCCGGGAACGCGTTGCCCTTGTCCGTCGCCGCCGCCACCTCCTCCGTGATCTCGCGCCGCGTGAACTCCTGCACGCGCTCGCGCAGCTCTGCTAGGTCGGCCGCCGACGGTGGCGTGAAGCCCTGCGGGTGTTTGGAGGATGCATGCCGAGCTTGGACTGCTGTGGTGGCGGGGAGGAACGGCTTCGTCCTTGCTCCAACGCCATTGGGGATTATTTGCCGCCGCGTGGACGAAGCTAATGCTCTGAATGCCTTCATACTTATCGGTTGATTTTGACTATGGAAGGACAGTTAGAAAACAAATATCCCATCATTGCCGGCCAAGCAGTTGATTTGCGAGGCACGTCGGTATTACATTGGAGATTAGCCTTGAAAGGGAAGGAGGTCCTTAAGCCGAGCGGCTTTCGACGGCTCTCACCGGCATCTCGGCTGTGATCATCATGGCCTGGAATGCCGACGTCACACCTTCCCCTTCATAATCTCCAAAATCTCATGTAGCTGTCTTAAAAGAGACGAGCTGCTCCAGCAGTAGTAAAGCTTCATAGGGATTTATTCATAATGTCTATCTCAAGATCCTCGAGGGACCTTCTCGGTTTACCCCGCCAATTGAGCCGGCAATGCCTCCGTCATCGACCCCGCCATCGTCTTCCGGCCCGAGCGATCGCGACCTACACCGCTCCGTACCAAGCCGACGCCATATCGGTTATACAAAGCAATGTAGACACGAGCTCGGATGAATTCAAGGAGAATGAGAGACTTATGGGTGAGGCCATGGCGCGGCTGGAGCAGCTGACGCGAACGGCGCAACAAGGAGGCCCTGCCAAGGCGAGGGACAAGCATATTGCCAGGAAGAAGATGCTCCCACGAGACCGGGTTACGGCGTTGGTAGATCCGGGAACCACATTCATGGAGCTGTCGCCATTGGCGGGCCATGAACTCTATCCAGAGGCAGACGTGCCGTCGGGGGGTATCATTACAGGTATAGGCGTTGTTGAAGGTGTCACGTGTGTTATTGTTGCGAATGATAGTACAGTGAAGGGTGGCACTTATTACCCCATCACGGTGAAGAAGCATCTAAGAGCGCAGGCTGTAGCGCAGGAGAATAAGTTACCGTAAGTGCTTCAAGCTCTAGGGCGCTTCCCCTTGACCCTGAGTCTAATGGTATTATAGCTGCATATATCTCGTAGACTCGGGTGGCGCAAACCTTCCACACCAATCCGACGTCTTTCCGGACCGCGATCACTTCGGTCGGATATTTTACAATCAAGCGAGGATGAGCGCAGAAGGCGTACCGCAGATTTCGGTGGTCATGGGTCTCTGTACAGCGGGTGGTGCTTACGTGCCGGCGATGAGCGACGAGAACATTATCGTCGAGGGACAGGGTCACATTTTCCTTGCCGGGCCACCGTTGGTGAAGGCTGCTACTGGCGAAGAAGTGTCTGCTGAAGAGCTGGGTGGCGGTGCGATGCACACGTCCGTCTCCGGCGTCTCGGATTATCTCGCTGTTGACGACGCCCACGCCATAGTGCTCGCGAGGCGGTGCGTCAGCAACCTGAACTGGCCTAAGAAGGCCTCCTCGCCGGCGACGAGCTACGCGGAGCCCCTGTACCCGGCCTCGGAGCTCCTAGGCATCGCCTCGACGAACCTGCGCAAGCCGCTGCCGATCCACGAGGTCATCGCTCGGATCGTCGACGGCTCGCACTTCTCGGAGTTCAAGCGGGACTACGGCACGACGCTGGTGACGGGGTTCGGGGCTATCTACGGACAGCCCGTGGGCATAGTGGCGAACAACGGCATCCTCTTCGGGACGTCGGCGCAGAAGGGCGCGCACTTCATAGAGCTGTGCGCACAGCGCGGCGTGCCCCTCGTCTTCCTGCAGAACATCAGCGGGTTCATGGTGGGCCGCGAGGCCGAGCGCGACGGCATCGCCAAGCACGGCGCCAAGCTCGTCACCGCCGTCGCCTGCGCCGACGTGCCCAAGTTCACTGTTGTCGTTGGCGGCTCCTATGGCGCCGGCAACTACGGCATGTGCGGCCGCGCCTACGGGCCTCGCTTTCTCTGGATGTGGCCCAATGCCCGCGTCGGCGTCATGGGCGCCGATCAGCTCGCCAGCGTCATGGAGACGGTCGGGCAGAGGGCCGACCCGGAGCTGCGGGATCGCATCGACCGCGAGAGCGATGCCGTCTACTCGTCTGCTAGGTTATGGGTAAGTCATCCGCATGATGAGAATGCCAATTCTTCCAACTCTTCAGAATTCTTCGTCCCTGTTTGTGTCCATCGACGTCTTCTCTTTGATGTTTACGTAGTTCGGTCAACTAATAGCACTCATTAGGACGACGGTGTCATACCCCCGCAGCACACGCGGAGATATCTCGGATTGGGCCTGCGAGCCGCCCTGTCGGGGAAGAACGATGTTAAGCACGGAGCTACGAGGTTTGGCGTGTTTAGGATGTAACACGGTGGGTCTTTAGCAGGGAATCAGGCGAGAATTGCAAATTTTCAATGTTGGACGTTTCGCCAACGCGGTACGGCGATAGGCTATAGGCAAGGAACACAGAGATAGCTATACGAACGCGTTAACGCGCAAGCCTTCGCAGTAGAAGAACCGGAGCACTAAGCCGGAAACTCTACCGAAGCCCGGCCTGGAGCTTATTGGCTCAGGGTGCCCGAGCCAGTCGGCTTACTGGCAGGCTCGGAAGTTTAATCGTACCTGCTGCGTATAAGTATCACGACTCGTAGGCGAGAGAGCCCACACCGCCTGGTGCAGCCCCTATATAATTTTGGACTAAGAATAGGTGGGGGTTTCTTCGGAGAACACGTTAGGGTTTTCAGCCGTCGATGCTGTAATCCCCGTCCGTAAATACAAAGATCCGACTTCGTATTTAATACTAAGTACATCATCCGACGTTCCACGGCGGGCGTTACACAGAAGGGGCTTGAGGCGTTGTGAACAAAACAAAAAGTGACTCGTCAGATATAGTAATAGTTGTCCGGATACAGACAGGTAATTATATCTGGAGTGCATAAACGGGGGGTGCTGGTACGTACATGCGTAGCAGGTCAGCATCCGATTGAGGGCCCACTAACTGCAGTACTAACTACCGTTTCGAACTGCCAGTCAAAACCGCCCAGTCGATACCAAATTGACCAATAAAAGAGTTGTCTGAGACCTTGAACTTCCCTTTTAGGGAAGGCACCGCTTGAAGCAGTTGTTGCTGCAGTTAGTTGGCCCTTCGATTGGATAGAGTAGTGTGGGGTAGAGCGGGAGGGCCCGCAGATCAGATGCACGATGGCATCGAGTTCAGTTTCGGGTCCTGCTAATAACTGATGGCGGTTTTCTATATACGGATTGCAGTATGGTAGATTGATATTGGTACTACCGGTGTTTGTTGGCATATGCGTCCGGCCCCTTGCATTGGGCGGTCAGAGCAGCCGTCTTACACGAGGAAAGACGTAGCCGTCAGTATGTACCTAGCCAGGCGCATAGCTCTCTCCGAACAGCCTCAAGATGATATGTCGTCTGTCTACTGCACTATCCCATTATACAGCCGACTACAGAGGGACGCCATCGGCAATAACCATCTATGCCTACAAGAATATACTTACATATTGCCAAGGGGGCTTGATGGGTCCAGCGTAGGCCCTCTGATTTTCCGAGAGGAGCTTTTATGTTTATCATTTTGGTATTGCGTTAGAAAAGTCTATTTACCTAAGCAACGAGCGCGTGGCAGCTCGAAGATCAGTCACCACCAGAAGCAGAGCTAGAAGAGGGCAGACACGAGTCCGTCGCATGGCATCCCGGTCCTGCATGGGCACACGGCATGGCATGGCAGGCAGGGCATCGCATCATCGCACGGCCGCTGTGCTCCCGCATCATACCTTCTGTATGGCTCACACGTACGCAGCAGCGGCAGCGTTGACGGAAAAAGAAAAAGAATGCAAAAGGAACCTTGAGGGGCAGCCGCAGCAGCAGCAGCTGGGCGACGACTTACGTGCGTGGTGAGTGACAGCCTGTCAATCTCGCGTCCTGGGAGCACGTTGCGCGCCCGGGCGGGCAACCTGGGGTGTGGAGGTACCTGCGTAGTAATACGTTACGCCTGTATCGCATCGATTATCTCCTCGGCGGGCGTATGTTTGGTTGTATGCAAGTTTGTGTGTATGTTTGTCGAACCTTCGTGGCTAGACAGATATTAATACGCCTCGGCCACAACCTTGAAGCTCGTACTTAGGGTTGGGTGGTTGCATTCCATGAACGTGTGGGGGTGGGGGGTAGTTCTTCTTGTTCTTCTGCATGGGTGTTGGGTGTCTCATAGTCGTAACCGTTTCGACGCGCACACTCAAGGCATCGCTGTTGTCGTTGATTCCACGGGATACCTACTGGGTCAGCTGGTGATGCCTTACGTATCACGATTCTTTTGACGGAGTTGGAAGAGCTTCCTACAACTCTCTTTCCTACACATGTGCATACACACCCACCGTCCTGTGTATTAGGCCTGTATGTAGTTACATACGTAGTTTAGGTAACCGCGCTCGTAACCCACATCAGCCCTTCGTAGGTAGCCGATCCATTACGAAGGCAAAATCACGGGGAGCTCATTCTTGTTTACTGCTGCTTTCGAGACCTTGTATTAGGAGCCATACACATATCCGCCAAGCACTCCAGCGCGATAGCAATTATTGCATAAAAAGGGCGGTAGACGATGTGACTGGGAGCTTGGGCAGCGGCTGTAACCTAGAGGTTATGAGGAAACCAGTGAAATAACTTTTGGACTGGGGGCCGGTGGACGATGGGCAGCACAATATGCATACATGCCTACGGCACCTACACAAATCCATGGCCTACTTATCCACAGATTGTCGCTCTAAATATACTCTTGCACTCTTCATTGGCATTGGGCCATTCCTGTTCGAAATCGAGGTGACTGTAGAGGCAATGACTAATGTAACCACTTCTGGGAGGACGGCCCCGAAAACCATGTTAAGTCCGGACGCTTATCAACCAAGGGGACCAGGTTAGGTACTGCACCCATGTAGGTTGGGCCGCGATATACGAATGCCTAGCGTACATTCATACAGTGGACACCTAATAGAGTCTATCTGCCTAGGTAGGTGAACAGACAGGGATCCCATTAAATGGGCGTACCAGGATCGCATTTGTGACCCGTCACATTGTAAAAAGAGCCCGGAAGTAGTAACATGTAACAACTACATATCCATCTACTCTCCGGGCTGTCCACGGGTTTCCCGAGCCGGACCTTGGATCGGGTGGCCCCAGGTGATCGTGCTGAAAGGGGCGCTTGGCGAAGGGGGCAGGGGGGAACTGGTCTGGAACCTGTCTCCCAGGGCGCGATGTCAGAAACGGAAATGCACTAGAAAATTCCTTGACCGCCCACCAATGCCAGTTAACCTTTGAACCTTGAAAGAATACCTAGGTAGATATCGATGATAAGGGAAACATGGGCAGGGGGTCGAATGAAAGCGACATTTCCCCTCCAAGCCAGAGATAACGTTCCGTTTCTTTCGCGTAAATACCCGACGATCGAGATTGGTGCAGTGGCCCCCTTTCGTTACCGCCGACTGGAAAGAATCTTAGAAATCGCCACCGGCATTGAGTTGTCGAGACAATGCGACGTCTAGCTGGAACCTTATGTAGAAAAGAAAAAAAGAGCTATTGTACAATGTCGATGCGCTCTCCCGATGCATGCTATGAAACGCGCCCCTTCTCGGAAAACCTGTTCTTTTTTCTTTAGCTCCTTTTGCGCCAGTGCAATGCAGTGTAAGTTTATACAAGATGCCAGCCTCTACTCATCCAGTTCCGCTCTAGAATCAACATGTTGCCAATGAAAATTTTAAAAACATCGGCGCTCTTATACAGATAAGTTTACACGCTCTAGCATTTCCCACGGTGAATGCTAAACGACTGCCTTATACTTGTGTAGTCGTAAGGATAGGCTGGCCCTACATACGGTCTGTAGGGGAATCGCCTCTAATATGGAGCAAACGTATTTAGATGTATATATGGTTATAACGTTCACTGCCGAGGCTTCTTGTCTTTCTTCTCGCCTTGTCGTTCCAGAAGAAGAGTCAGCTGGCTCTTGGACCGACCGAGTGGCACTGCTGGTACTGCACTTGGTGGCGTAGGCGTAAAGCGTGGATCTAGAGGATTGCTTGAAGAAGATCCAGGCGTCCCGTGCTCGTGTTGGACACTCATGGCCTGTTCTCGTAACTGCTTAGTAGGTAGGTTCTCGTCGAACTCGATGATAGTGCCCTGAGCTGTCGCCTTGGAGGTTTGTGCAGTGCTCGATGACGTCAAAGTGTTTAGGACCCTGTGGCCACGCGTCACTCCACCCGAGCCGCGACGAGGGGCACCTGTGACCTGCGGAGAATGAGCTGCTGAGGGAGTCGTCTCCGGTCGCGAGCGTTCCTGCACATCTTCTCGTGTATGGGTTGTTTTAGGCTTGGTTGCCTTCACCTGGTCAACCTCTCCTCTAGTAGGTTCGTCTGCCTTTTTATCCTCTGTGGGCTTCGGCTGCTGTCCGGGAGTTCGTTTCGTCTGGATCGTAGTCGGGGGATCTTGTGTCTTGTCCGTGGTAACAGTGCCATGACTCGAAGAAGACGAAGACTCTTCGGTGGCCGCAGGAGCCGAAGGGCCGGAGGGGGCTGATGGGGCTGCTTGGGGGGCGGGCCGTTTTCCTGCGGCCTTTGCACTCAGTTTGGGCTCCGCTTTGTATGTCCGATCTGGTGACACTTCCTTCTTCACCGATTTGCCGGTCTCTCTCGATGTGACCTCAGACCCGCCCGTAGCTGACTGAGAACTCTGGCGCCGTGGCATAGCAGGCCTACGTCTAGACGCCGCGGACGCCACAAATGTCGGCCCTTTCTTCTTAGGAACCCCAGCCGTGATCGTCTTCTTCCTAGGCTCTTTAGCTGAGGGACCTCCCGAGACCTTCGACTCTCCACCAGAGGCCACGGCCGTGCTGGCGGACGAGGCAGCCTCGCTATCCCTGCTACCACCGTCTTCGGCGTCAGAACCTGGTGGCGGCGGCGGTGTTACAAACCGAGTTTTCGGGCGCGGTCCCGAAGCTGAAGGGCCCCTAGGCTTCTTCAGGATTGGCTTTCCCGGCGGCTTTTTAGATGAAGACGGTGCTACTGTCCTTTTCTCAACCCTAAGTTCTTGGTCCTCTTGCTCAGCTTTAGATGTCTTGGGAATAGTTTGTGAGCTCGAAGGTTGAGCCGGTAACCGCGGAGGAGATGACTAGCATCCATAGTTAGCGATTATAGTGTAATATCGGTTGCGCGACCTACTGGCTGCGAGGGAGGTTCATATCGATTCGGCGGGCCCCGAAGCTTGACGAAAGTGGGCCCGTTTGAGATCTCCTCAAAAAGTCGAGCGAGGACTGGGCCTGGAAGATGGCGGCGATCGCTGCCCCAGACGTGCCACCAGAAGTTTTCAAGACGATTCGCCGTAGGGTCAACCAATCTGTGAAAGGTGGTGGTATAGACTATGCCAGCGTGAGTAAGAAGCCTTGACGGAGAAATCAATATGTCATTGTGGTCTTTATACCTTTCCAGTATTTCTTGATCGCCTCCGGTGGGACGACGGGTTGCTTCGCTACCTCATCATAGATCCAAGTGGTGTTAACCACGATGCCCTTGGGCAAGATGAGTTCCGCCATTTTTGATGGTAGAAGAAGTAGCGAGTACTGTCGAGTTGAACACCGCCTCGGCAGCGGACGTTAAAGGACAAAGGAGGTTTTCGTCACACGGGCCTTGCAACTCATAGTTACCGATTGCGAGCGGCCAAACACAATGGTCCTTTAGGTGCTTTCTTTTGCCCCGAGTTGAAATCTCGATACGAGGCCAAGTGCAGTTGGCGCAATGGCCTCGTAATTTAAGTTGCGGCAGGTCCAGGCCGCGCCGGTCTCAGCTATAACGACGATAGCTCTATTAGGGGGGAAGTCTCAGCCTAGCGCATCACAGTCCTTCGATCAAGGTTAGGCCCGATTCCTATAGGAGGACATGCGTAGAATGCTAGCAGCGCTGGTGCCTCGGCCGAACACCGAACCTAAGGAAACTGAGGCAACCACAAAACTGAGGCTGTGCGGTGTTCTGACAATTTAGTAACCTTTTTATCGACCCAAACGGAGTCGTCCGGTCTCGCTTCGCGGGTATTGGTGGGTGAGCCCAACTTGTGGCTCAGAAGCAGGAGTGAAATGAACAGCAGAGGATATTAGATTCGGGATCCCGAGCAGACTGGTGATTCATTCGGGAGTTCGTTTTGTCTGCCGAGACAGGAAGTACCAGCTTGTACCAATTCCTTGGGAGATTCAAACGAGTGGCACAGGCTCAATACCAATGCAGGCGGTGAAGTAGCAACATACCCAGGCATGCGTCTAACGTCATAGGTGATGGATGCTTTAACTCTAGAATTCCACCTGAAAGCGTCGGCGTAATTAGTATCCGGCAACGAATGTCCTGGTCAGTATTTCAAAGTCTTCTGAACGAATGCTAGAGTTGGTATTGTAGGGAGTTGGGCTTATTAAGTCAGTCAGGGAACGACGAAAGTGATGGGAGGTCGAAGCTGGTTGAAGGTCAACAGAGCCTGAATGGATAGTTGGCGGATTTCATCCGTTCTACGAAGTACCGAAATACAAATAACGTTTGAGGACAGGAAATTTTAAGACTGACACGCCCATGCAAAGTTTCTTTCCCTCTTCCACGGGGCTGTCTGCTCCACGCTAAACGCCTTCCAGCTTGGGGTCATGGATGCTAGGTTCGGTAAACATCAAGCACTATGGTTAGGGTCTATAGCGGGTATGACCCGCTGAAATAGATACCATCGCATTTTCGAATCGTTTTCGGTTCCTTTGCGTCCACCGTTCCTGCTGACCTGCACGTGTGGTCAATAGGCAGGGGTAGGTGGCTCTAACTTTAGGTAAGCAGACACCCCCGTAGCTAGCTTAAATATGCAGGTGTTCCTCAAAGACGGAAATATTAACAATGACGCGTAACACATACGAGAATGATTTCGTACCTATTCAGGGAGCTAAACTACATCAATGCTTTGATATCATTAAAAGGGTCACGCTTATACGTTAGGGGCCAGCTCTGTATATCTCTTTATAGCTGTAAAGCATAACAAGCAATTGGTCTAGAATTTTTCAGTTATTTATCTCACTATCTTGTAGTCTTAAATTATAAATAACATAATTCAAATAGTTATAACGTTATAAAGTTATCTATTTATAACCCTTTTATTAGAAGTACATTATAATTTGTGATAAATATTAAAGTGCTTTATATTCTGTTTGGGTCTCCTTAAATATACATATTATATTATATGAACCAGTACCCGGATAGTTCGTAGCTGTTTTCATTCTAAAAGGAGGTCTTGGTCCCCATTCGGTGGACGAGGAGCAAGATTCGGCTCCATCTTTCTTAAATTCTAGATTTCTGTTCCTATGTCTATTACATCCAAGGGCACCAACCAATCGAGACCGACATCTCCACCGCTTATTGGGATTTTCTTTGCAACCGCTTCCTTCCATCAACAAATCTTTGCATGGGCGTACGCAGTCAAGTTGTCAGTATTTTCATAGTACTTCCCCAAGTCCGCTGAGCTTACTTCCAGCGAATCCTAAGTTTCGTCATTGCCCCATAACAATGAGCCAGAATTGCAAAGGACACCTGGCTTGCATGCCGTGCTCCCAAATTTAGTGCTACCAGTGCCGTCGGAACCCATTAGGTTAAAAGAAGTATTATGCATAAGACCCAATCACGTTACGCCGAGCCCAAGCTTTCGGTCCAGTTCATGTCAGCATTTATCAGCCTCCTTCAGACTAATCGGGACTTTTGAACAAAGTTGTTGGCTATCTGTTGCACCTCCGAAGTGCATACACCGCCAAAAAGGAATGGCCACAGGGCTTGTTCAGGGCATTGACTAGCCTACAGGGGCCGCAAAATGCGCTGCTGGTTCCTCGGGTCTCGAGAAATTGTAAGGGTGACTGATTACACACCGGTTGACCGGCGCTTTGAGCCATCACGGACCAAGGCAATCGAAAGAAATCCGTGATTGGTTGTCATGTCTCTGGCTCCCTTCAACCGCGCTACATACTCCTACTTCGGTCAAATACTTTGGTCCCTCTACAACCCACCGCTCTCTTATCAGCCCAATCTTTGCCTTTACCGTACCCTTGCGGGGAACATGAAGTCGTGTGACTAAATATATACCAGATCATGGGCTATGGCGGCTAATGTTTGTGCTCCAAGTATCCTATAATGGGCACAGTTTCAGTAGTTCTCGAGAAAGTGATCGGGGAGAGATTATCTGAACCACTCGTTACATATCGTCCCTATTATGCATGATATTGAAGCTGGATTGGGCCTGTCAAGACCTAAACAGCAAGATCTAAGGCAGAGGTTGATCTGAGCCGGACCAATCAGTTACAGCTTACCACTAGGCATATTGCCTCAAGAGGCTTTCCCCGCCCTGTCCGCATCGTCTTTTAAGCGAAATCATGGATCCCCAGCTTAGAGGATAGTGTAGTACTATACCTGACACTTCAGTGCCCGACGGTAGCTTGTTGGAGATGGAGGTACATAAGCCCACCAGCGGTCACACCGAATTTACCCTCTAAATTAGCGGGGCCAGGCAGTCATCTGATGATCCCACAACTCCCGACGATTTGGAAGCTTCCACCCAACGCTCTCCAGCATTACATGCATGGTGCTGGAATGCCACATGCCACACGTGCCGCTGCCACATGGGCGATCTAACGAGTTTGGACGGTTCCAGCCGGTAACTGGTAGTCGCTGGGGCCATGACTAGCGGGGAACTTGGGTACGATAGTGACTGAGCCTCCACGAGTAACTCCCCAAATAGGGGCTTGAGTGTTTCCATTCATCACTCTCAGGGACCACCCTGCGCCCAACTTGCCCTTTGTCAGTCCACAGTTTGTTAGTGTCTGTTGACCATCCCGAGATGAGCGGCGTGGACTTCGACTATGTGAATCTAGGCTTGCGGATTGGAAGCTGACATCAACTTTAATATCAAAGCGTTCGTCCAAGTCGCCTCCCTCTCCCCCTTAGGCATTGCACTATTGGTTATCGTCTGCGACTGATACGACCTCCCCAGACGCAACTGAACTAGTCAGCCGTACTATCTTGACCATTCGTGACTACGTGCCACTACGGACCCTTCTGTACCTGTCCTTTTATCTACTAACATCTGTAGATGTTAGTACGACCTCTCCGCATATCCATAGCCGAGTTGCCCTCGTGGCACTCTACCCTGCAACGTCGTGACTCCATTACGACCGCATCACAAACAAAATATTAGTAAAGCCCTCCCTGTCCCTGCAGGAACTTCCCTGCTTGCAGATAACGTATCCGGGCCACCCACTACTACTTCTTCACACCACTACCGGAAGCTGCCAAGACACCGGTGAGCACAACTCGAAGAAATTGCAGATCCGCTCGTTACTTGTCACATCTCTCATAGGTACCGTATGCCGCCATTAACAGCCCCCATACTACCGTAACGTCAGCGGCGCATCACATGAGATGTGGAATTGGCGCGCGTTATCTTCCGGCGCAGCCAGCCTCGCTAGTGGTAGACGGTTGTATCCGACGCCATCTGATTTGCGGCTCATTCGAGGCTGACTGTTGCAGTGGCCGTGTCGGGGGGGTTACACACACACCATCTCGGTGGTCAGCAACCGCTGGTCTGAGAATAACGCTCTCGACTCTAAGACGTCTCGTATATGTAGCATATCCCTTGTGGAAGAACGGAAACTCCGGGTACATATGCTCGCCGCCACCAGCAGAGTCTCAACCGCTTACATCGAACCAGCTCATTATCCTCTCAGGGCAGATTATATGGCTACTAGCATGCGGATTTGCCGGCTAGGCCCCTCGCTGCAGAAGGATCCCGTCCCTGATTAGTCGAGCATGCAGGTGACTGCCAACGTGGTGTCACCTGCTGACCCCCCGTTCGGGCGTGGACGCTGCAACCCCGGGCTGCAGGAAGCTGTGCCGAGCTGTGCTTATTCGGTTCGAGAATGCTGCAGAACGGGCTTGGTTGGCCGAAAACATCCCAACAAGCTTCATCTCTGCTGCTGCTCTTTCGATGAGACAGCTAGGACAGGGAGGGTTCTTGGTTTGTTCACCTAAGCAGCGTGATCTTACGTTACAACCAGTTGTAACGGGCGTCTTGCCTAATACGAAAGTTGTCTCACCAATAAAGAAGGACCAACCGCAAAATATGGCCAATAATGGCGACCCTGTCAGCATTTAAGAAAATGAAACCCTCGGACGGCAGACCGGTCACTATCCCCAGTTATTCGGATGACCGTCGGTGGTGATTGGCGGCACGCTGGTCCAAAAATACGACCAAAATTCCGGCTGACGGAAGATGACGACGTCTGTATCAAACGTCGTGTACGAGACCCTGCTCCCTACACGTAACCCAAAAGGGATTGCAGACATCTATGTATGCGAATGGGATGTCCGATTGACAATTTTCACATGTTCTACTATCCAGCAGAGCCTATAGTTTTCGCCATTCCATGGTATCTTCCGCGTCGCCTCCCTTATTTTCTAGTCACACAATCCTCGTTATCAAAAGGGGTAACTGCGCTCGCGGGAGTTGAACTCGCTGGTCCTCAACCCGAGAGCAACTTGCCTCTTAGACTAGACAGGCTCTCGCGCGCTTGTTTCCCAACCCCAAAGAGACTGCCCGAATGTGCACTTTTATCGACAGTGGCTTTCAGAGTACAGACATCAGCTGAACTACTCATTGCTTGGGGCGCCTCATGGGCACTGCTCCGGTTTGCTCTCTTTGCATGCGAGCTCTAAGCTCGCTTCTTAGAAGAGGACCGAAAATGAAAAGGACAGTAGGCTCTGGCTAGTTAAGTGACAGAAGAGGTCAGCGAATATGATGTAGCAGTTAGTGCCTTGCCCACGCTTAACGAATCGCAGCAGCAGCTTACTTCATACATCGGATGCGCCTAGCGAACGACACATTGCAAAGTATTATTTGTAGGTAGCGTTTCCTACGAGGGAAATCGTAGGGGAGCCGAATACAATGCTAGTGTAGCCAAAGAGGGGATTAGTTAGAACGCGCAGTGCGCCCCGGAGGATGCAGCAGCTAAGACCTTGCTCAAACTTTCACTACGCAGCGTAGCAACGAACGTAGAGGAATGCCGGTCTCCCAGGTCGGACTTCACCCTTGCTCTTAATAACCAATCGTTATGGAACCAGAACCAACAGATCGATGTGCGGCTGTCGCTTTATATGGCGATGTAATATGTTCCCTGCTCTAGAGATGACGATGTTTCCATCGTGCTAGTAGAAGTCATGTTTGGCTGAACGTAGATAGCCTAGGAAATAACTACCAGCCGAAAATTTCGAGACACCTGCTTAGTTAGCACGCCACGTTAGCCCACCGCAAGCTCAGGTCATCTGATAAGTGCTCTTTCTCGGCCATCCGGCGATGATGTGAGGCGAATAGGGAAATCCTTGATCGCCCGCTCAAACCTGTCTAAGTTCCTCGGAAGAGACATAAAGCGACCGTTAAGGCTGAAAGCGTACGTCGACTAAGTAACGCGACTGTCGAGGTACCTATCCCCCATTGAAAGGCACTTGGTTCTAGGTAGAAGACGCTAGCCAGCAAGCCACGGAGACGAGCCTTCGACATGTATGTAACCAGTCATAAAAGTTGTGGATATCACCCGCGGTCGTTAGGTTAAGTTCATCACTCAGTCTCCTTTCTAATAATAGTAAAGTCGCCCAGAGCTCCCCCCAGCCAGACAGACTCTATCTGTACTCCCAGAGTTCTGGAATTCATCGGAGCAAATGCCTGACTGACCCGACGCACGTTGAGCGGTTCGGCCCGTCCCCTCGTTAGCGCATTCCGGGGAACGTACATAAAAAGGGAGAAGCACAGACACGGGGTCCCTACGAGCTGTCACTGGTGAATAACGTATATCGATTATGGAAATACGGCCTAGTTCAATATTTAAGTACATCGTAGGGTATATTCATCGGTTCCTCGACCTAATTGGCAAGATATATGAGGGAGGCAGGCAGATAGTTCCCCGCGAAGACTGGACTGTTCTACTGTAGCCGGCACGTCTGGGTGAGTATACCCGCCCGCGGCGGATCCAGAAGGGTGATATCGCATATGTGGATCGTTGGGATGTTGTGACTTACCTATTTAGTATCTAGATACTATTTAATCACTCGGACCAGCGCTTGCAATCGAGATTCGCCTCGTTAAGAAAGCCTAGAAAAGACTCACCAGAGTTCCCTCCACTCCCCTCCTCCTTCACTCCGGCTCTCTCGCTCTCTCTCGCACAGGCATAACCTCCAATCAGCCAGCTAGCTACTCCCGCACTTGCTAACTTACCTAGGTAGTTCTAACCCCTTTTCACTCGGCTGCGACCAACCAACATATATAGCGTGGTTATAGTACCTACATAGACACCTAATACGCCTCGTCCTAGGTAGCGCACTGAGGGCACCGTTCCATCTGGGAGGCTGCGTGGCCAACATGATAGCCACCGCAAAATCCCCTGTCGATGACGCGGTCCCTGACGTGGGCTGGCCCGTCGCACTACTTGTGAGGCACTGACTAAGAGGCTCCGTGTTCCTAAACCCAGGCCCGGTTCGGCCGCCTCACCCCGTCTCGCATGGCAACGGCGGTCGGCCAGATCCCTCCTCCTCTTCGGCCCGTCCACATACCCCTCCCCCCATGCTCCGTGCTCCCCGGTACCAGACAGTCAGTTAGCACCACCGCATCTTGCGCATCGTCGTATGGGACGTTGTCGTGGTCTCGCAGGGCAAATCTGTCGTCATCGGGGGTTTTCTGTTTGCCGGTTACTCAACAGGCAGGCTGGCATTGATGTCTGTCTGTTTGTCTGTCTGCTGGCCTGGTTTTGGACTGCCCTGTCCGTTTGTTCCTCTGACTCGTTTTATAGCCAATCTGCCACGCGCTCTTCGCTGTTTTGCTACCGTCGGCATCGGTACTACGAAGATATATATATACACATATATCCTATGCGTGCGCTTTTTAGGTACTCTCGACCTTGCAAGCCAAGAAGGGCGTCGTGACCAGGGAGGGTTGTTAGAGCTTCGAACTTCGGAATCCCATCACTCGGCACGTATCGTGCATGGCCAGACTACTGCAGGAAGGCCTTGTGGTTCGGGGAGCCGGAGCAGGCCTCAAGGCGGCGCTGAGAATGGCAAATCGCTGACACCAAGGAAACACCTCCGACGTATGCTTCGTACCGAGTTCCGGGGGCCGGCGACAGAGAGTCTCCGGGGGGGACAGCGGGTTATGATCGATCACAAGGCGGTGTTTTCGTCCCCTCTAATTCTCTCCTCACCTGGAGGGTTTCGGGACTGTCTTTTCCGGAAAAGAAAGGGCATAATGTAGTTCGGCAAACCCCTTTAATGAATGGGTCGTGGCTAAGTTAAAACCGACCGCTGTTGAGAGGAGGGAGAGCGAGAGGAGTCTCCGTCGACTCACACGCAGTGCCGAGTCAAACCTACTTAGGTAGCAAGCAGGATGGCGGTCCCTCATAACCCGTTAGCGATTTTACGCTACCTTTACTCGCAAGATGGCAATAGAAAAACACTACGGGCTAAAGGTACGCGCGAGCCGATCGAGATGGTCATGGTTGGCATCATAAGCGAGTAGTTTGGATTCATATGAAATGAGGGAGCTGTAAAGCTCAAAAACTTGCGAATACGGCAGCAACAGTGCCGATGGTTGGTTACAAGCCCCCTGGTCTACTACGAACAAGAATTTGTAGTGGTTGAATATATTGAATATATACATCTGCTACTGTTCTAGAGCAGATGATTCACAACGAGGGTGTTATCGTCGGCGTCAAGTCGTAAGGAAGAAACAGCCTTCGTCTAACTGACAGCGAGAGTGCGTATACAGAACGAAAGTCGAGCTATCAAGAGGGTCCCCGTCCAGCGCTGATAAGACGAGGAGTCTGGCCATAATTCACAAGAAGACCATTTTCCATACACAAAAAGAGGTGCATTTCCACGTCGGAGAAACATCGCAATAGCCGAAGTAGCTTATCCAATGCCTCCACATTCGTCGCATCTCTTCCAAGGTTGACCAAATCCTATGCTCCGAGAAAATAGTGTGAATGCAGCCTCGGTGTTGGGGGTATATATGGGTTATGTTTCTGCGATAGGCCTTTAAATCAAGTCAAAAATAGGAAACCCAACGCCCTTACTCCACCCAATGCAATTTTTACAAGAAAGGTTATCAACATCCTCGTAAACTGAAATCAACCCAGATCTGCATGTCTTACATGGTGCCTGCCGCCGAGCAAAAAGCATCCGCCGCCCTTGAGCGACGATGCGACGTAGCAAATCCCTTCGGTCTCGACGCCGATCCACCCGTCCTGGGACCAGGTGGTGCCCACGACGTTGAAGGTCGGGAACGTGACGCCCTGTCGGATGAGGCCAGCGCGGATATATAGAATGGTCCCTCCCACGCTATCCAGCGGGAGCAGCTCGTTGTCGGAAGTGCCGTTGTTGAGCACGTCCGTGAAGTACCTCGTGTCCTCGAGGGTCTGCACGGCCTTCGCGTGGTCGCTCTCCTCGACCGTGCCCATGATCGCGGACACGTTCCGATCCACGGTCCAGGCGTTCTTGTCGTAATTCTCCATGTTGTTCTGATGGCAGGCCGCGGTGATCATGCCGACATCGTCGCGCTGGTCCGAGTGGGCAATCATGGTCTGGATGATGCCGTCGGAGAATTCGACAACGTCGGCGTCGATCCAGACGATGTGCTCTTCGTTGCGCAGGCTGCGCAGCATCAGATAATTGCGCAGGGCGGCAAGGGCGGCACGGCGCTGGCGCTGGACAGCCGGGTCGTGCCGCTGCTCGTACGGGAAGGAAGGGCCACTGTCGGGCTGATAATAGATATTGGTGCGGGCGAAGGGCAGGGTCGCGGTGGCCTTCTTAATCTCCAAGAATTCGTCGCTGGACGAGGTCATCAGGCTCAGCGACACGGTCATGAGATCCAGGTTGGTGGATATGAGCAGATCCAAAAAATCGTAGATGGAGCGGTCGGTGGAACGGAAATCCCTGCTCCACGACTCCTCGTCCTTGTTGAGGACGAGGATCAGGATCTCGGGGTCGGAGCGGTTGATCTCGCGGGTGAAGTACCGGGTGCCATCGCGCAGGGACACCTCGTTCTCGTATATGGTAGGCTCCACGGGCAGAGCATGTTGGTAAGAATGCGGGCGACCGGCGAGGCAGGACTCGAATGTCTTGCAGGAGAAGGAGCGCTTCCTTGGTTCGGTGGTGTAGAATAGAATGAGGGTGATGAATATCGCTGAGGCGACTGCCGCCAAGCGATTGGAGTTGCCTCTCATCGCCATGCCATATTTGAGCGAGCCTGGTCGTTGTACCTCGAAATGGCAAGGATCGTAGGTTGAAAGCGAAAAGGTTAACGGGCAAATGCGACGCGTGAGGGAAGGTTAAGTTAAGTAAGAGTGGAACTTTTGGTGTCGGCGGTTTAGACTACTCCATGTAGGTAAATGTAATATAGAGGATACGCCGTAACACAGTTTGTTCGATGTTCGAAGTTTCCAATGTTTCTCGTTCCCGGATCGGTACATAACACATTCCACCCCTTTTCATTTTCGTCCCGTTCCAATTGGGTAGCCTAACTAACTAACATTTACTACATACAGCCCCGTTGCAGGCTTTCTCCAACCATTCAGCCCATTACCAGGGGGTCCTTCCCCCACCTGCAATTTTGGAAACGTGATGTGGCTGAAGGCGTGGCCGTGCTGTGGTGAAGCATTTCCACACAACCAATCAGGTGCCAATGGCACATGCGGGGTTGGCGGTTTTCCTTGAAGAAGGATGCAGGATGCGACAGATCCACCAACCAACAAGAATTGCCCAATGCAACTCCCAAGCCTTGGCGAACGGTCGGAGATGGACTTGGCCTTGTCCATCTCTCTTATCTTCGTGGCTATCTGAAGATAAGGTTCCGGCCCGCTGCAGCTTGACGGAGAGGTTACCGTCTATCCGGTTGACCAAAACTGCTGCGTTGCTTGTCCGCTCTGATTTTAACTTTATCTGGGCATGACATTGTTAGCAAAATGGCCTATTCAGTCAATCACCACTTCCCGTTCAAGGGCCGAGGATGGCTCTGGCGATAGCGGGACAAGGCGCCCTTATCCAACTGCAACTGTGGACTGTTGTTTAACTGAAGTCCGATATGTAACATTGTGTTCTGAGATCCTGCCTCGGTTGCTTGTGGCCTCTCAGATAACGGACTATAGTGAGATGCGAAGGTCGACGGGCCAGGAGAAGTCGCTACATTGCATGCGTTAGCTTTGATAAAAACATTGGGATAGAGCGGCAGCGAAATGCGATGTGTGGCAATATTTCTGGTTGGGTGCCATAGGCCAGAAGACATTATCTCAATGCACAAGATCGCTCGGATTGTTCAGAGGGAGCATGTTGCGAATCACCCGAGACACGCCTCCTTAAAAGAAGAGGAGCATCCATTTCAGCGCAACCGACGAGGCCAGCATGATCAGGGCTCACTCAAGGTGAACTTCCGCCCCTGCCATCATCAGCAGCGTAGTTACGGACCTCCTGGAGCCCCGACCTCACAACCTTCGTCTTACCTAGGTGTCCCCAGGCTGTGTTCCCTGCGAGCATGATGGAAAGACAATAACTGAGGGACACTATCGCTCACATATACGGAATACTCAAGTTGATTACGGACTGACCCTATTTTCAAGCGACCAAGATACCCTAAATAACCACTCACCAAGCACTACATGGCAATAACAGAGTGATATCCTCCGTCATCTTCTGGTATCTGATATATAGGAGACGCAGCACCGGGCCAAAGACGATAGAAAAGTTTTGCCCGTTCCTATCAGTCGCTGCCCATTACACGACATCTGCCATATTCTCTCCGCCACTCACTGGAAAACCCCGCCTGTGAAGCTTATACCAACGATCCTCTGCTTAAGCATTGATCCTCGAGGTATCTATCTGTCAGGAAACAATGAATATAGCGTGACGAAGACTCGATAACGTTTCCAGTGCATCATTATTCCGAATCTTCCCATCCACCCCCGCTACGTGCTCACCCCTATTGGTATATTCACTCGTCGGCTCCCATATGTGAACATCATTCGCGAATCAACATATTATAGCTTCCCAGGCAGACATCGTCATCTTCAGCGTGGAGGTGAAAAAGGTCTTCGCCCCCTAAAAGGCCCGTCTCCCCGGTCTTAAACGATGATGCTATTGTTTATCTAACGGTAGAGATAGATGTACCTGGTTGACGGCGATTAGAGCAAGGCCGTCAGAAACTGGCCAACTAAAGCTGCTCCAGGGGCGACTTGACCAAAGTATCCATCCGTGCCATTCCTCTCTCTACCGGCGTCGTCTGGACTGGGAGTTCGCTCCACTCCCCAGACTAAAGCTTATCTATAGCTAGGTGCCACCACATACACGCTAGACTCGTAAGCTTTTCAGGGACGGTCCTCCCTCGAATTAGTTGGTTATTGCAATACCTAGGCCCCTGGTTATGCAGGCAGTTAAGACGGCAGAACGAGGAGGAAGCTCGCTCAACGCCCTCGCTAGGCGAGAAACTAATTATGTGATCTACCCCCCCCCTCCCCCAAAACACCATACACACACATCCCATGGGCGGCGGACATAGGCAGAACTTCCGATGGGTCTCTACGAGAGAAACAGGGGATTTGAAGGTTGCCTGCTTTGAAGCTGCGAAGCTTGAATCCGGGTTTCACCAGTAGTCAGTCGCGGCAGTGGGGCGGTGCTGGGGAGGGGGGGCTTCATCCGTGAGTGCCGAATGGCATCTTACTCGTACCCAATCCGCCTAGAGTCGCAAAGAAAACACACGACATAGTCCATCTGAAGAAGTGCGTGGCGATAGCAAAACGAGGCGTCTGGCTGTCGAAGAGGGCATAGGCCTGACCTAAGTGGAGCTTTGGCTCTTCCAACGCTCATGTCATGCAGATCAACCACTTGGTGCTGTTTCGCTCGTCATAGAGCTCCATACTTAAGTGCGTCCCAAGCCGATTGGTAAGTATTTGTGTGAATCTATATCCTTATTATGGAAAAGGGCAAATCCATCATTGCCCGTCATTATAGCTGTGTCTCTCTCTGTACGCCGAAATCAAACCGAACCAGATCTAGGCAAACCCCTCGTCTATGCTGCCCGATTGGGGTAGTCCGACTCTATCCAATCGTACAACGCCGGTATTTTTAGTCGTCATTTTTCAACCGCGCAATTTCTCAAAAAACTCCAAAATCACATCCGCCGTGCCCAGAACCAGGGGCCATGCCCTAATGCTGCTCTAGGTCACAGTGTAGCCGCCGTCGACGCGGAGATCCGCTCCCGTAACATACTGCGACGCGTCTGAGAGGAGGAACGTGACGGGGCCCATCAGGTCGACGGGCTGGCCCATCTTGCCCTGGGGAATGAGCGATGTCCACTGTCGCTTCAATTCCGGGTTGTCGTCGAGAATCTTCTCGGTGCTGTTCAGGAATGCATTAGCGTCATGTCCCCTTTAGAATTCACTGGAAGTTTCGGCGGGCGACTTACAGAGCTGTTAGCATGTAACCTGGCGAGATGCAGTTCACCCGGATGCCGGCGTGGGCCCACTCAACAGCAAGGGAGGCTGCCATGTGTCTTACGGCGGCCTTGGCAGCGTTGTAAGGCCTGTCGGGCAGGAAAATGACGTCAGCCTCTTTTTCTCCTCTTCTGGAATTCTCATGGTGACTTTTCTTCGAGTGGTACTTACGTCTGGGGCTGAGGAATGTTGACAATGGCACCGGACATGCTGCCAATGAAGACCATGCTACCGGGAGACTTGCGACCCATAAGGTGCTTTGCAACGCTGGTAGCGAAGAGGTAGGTTCCGTCAACGTTGACGCTCCAGAGCTTCCGCATGCGGTCGATCGGGTAATCAATAGCCTGGAAGTTCTCGGTGAAGCCGGCACTGGTGACCAGGTGATCGATCTTTCCGTGCTCCGTCAGGATGCTGTCCATGCAAGCCTGCACGGACTCGGGATCGGAGACATCACCGTAATGTGCCGTCACCTTAGGAACTCGCACGGAACCGGGGTTCTCCCTCTTGAATACGTTGACAAGCTCAATGGCTTGATTCTCGGCCTCTTCCTCTGTAGAACGAAAATAATCAGTATAAAATTCCAATGTGAAATTCGAGGTACTAGTATGGTCCGGTTTAAGTCCGCAGGATAGAACGTTAAATAATATGTGCAAAGGTAAGGAAAAGATGAGACTTTGTTGAGTTCCATGGGCCAATCTCCAAATTTGAGGTTTGAGATGCACCACACAATAATGCACGTTGAATCATGTTCAGTGAATATAGGGTCACTTACTGTTCAAGTCCACGATCGCCAGGTTGGCACCGCTAATAACCATGCCTTGTCCCATAACCAGTCCCAGACCTCTTGCGCCTCCGGTGACGACGCCAACCTTCCCCTCCAGCGAGAAGGACGCGAGAGTCCGCTTCATATGCTGGCCACCGCGACCCTGGACAGGGGCGGAAGGAGGAAGCTCGCCCTCCTCCGGGTACTCAACAGTGATAGACTCGTCGGTTCGGGCGAAACCACCTGGAATAGGCGCACCGCCCTTGGGAGGAACCGCAAGCGGGCGCGTGGTGTGAAGGAGGGCCGCGGTGCTGGGTCGGGGCGCAGCGGCGCGAATGGCGGCGCGGGCGGCCGAGGTGCGAAGTAGAGCTCGCGACAGCATCATGGATGGGGTGGAGTGATTAACAATCTATAAGAGGTAGTAATGCGCAGGGGTAACCGCAGGGGAACACTCGCGGCGGAAGGGAAAAAAATGGTATTTATGATGAAAGGATTGAATGTACAAGTGCGAAGTCCACGCCAACGCGAAAAAAGTATAAGTCGCTGGGTTGATGAGATTATACTAGGTAGGTAGGTAGGTAGCTAGATGTTGAAATTATAGAGTTGACGGTTTTTGTCGTCGAAAAGAAGGATCCCCCTTCAAGACAAGAACAACAGATGGCTTCAGCCTCAGCGTCAGGAGCGCTAGAATTGAAAGACGGACAATGGACGTATGACGTAAAATGAGTCGATCAAAGATCTCTTCTGTCTACAATTGCAGAAGGATTTGAGATTGTGAAGCAGCCTGGGAGGGTGAGGTTATTCGCACCAAAGAAACACACAACTTGGAGACGCACTTCACCAAGAATGTGAGAGGGGTGGACAGGCAGGAGGAGAGATATAAGAATTGGGAGAGGACCCAGGGAAAACCACGAGCTCATCCCACATCCACAGGACTCACGATCTTCATTCAATGGGTAAGAAAAATATTTGTTAGTACTAGCTCATGCTTCTAGGTCCAAGCCTCCCGTGTCTATCGAAGCTCAAGCTTGGGAGCTTCCAATAGCGGGGCAGATGATGACAGAGCTCTGGCGGGTTGATGGGGGTTGTCTAGGGGTGTTTGGCTAGCCATCCTTGGCGCCCCTTAAAGCACGATCCCACCAAAGTTCTCCAAGACCCCGTTTAAGGACGTCAATAACCAATGCCGTGCTTCAAAGCAGCGCATGTGGGTTTGTTCCATGCATGAGCGCACCATCGGACGCGCACCCGGGACCCGTCCTCATGCAGGCATTTATAGTTGGGATAGCCGCTTCGTAACATTATATGGAGTTATGGAGTTACTGGGCACGCTGGGCGCGAGGTCCGGGCCTCTGGGAAGCCCGGTCACTTGCTGATCAGAAAGTTAGACCTTGCCGATCTGGACACAAACGCTCCACATCTGGTCTGACTTGTCAGCTCTTTTGAGAAGGTTGCATGCGCGTCAGCGAGAGCAGTCCGAAAAGATCTTTTAACGTTTTGCCTTACCTCTGAGCTAGACTCAGTTGGAGAGTTCGGGTTAGGGTCTTGCCATTGGTCTTATAGAGTTTCATGTGAAGATATCTTTATGGAAGCTTGCAAAGGGCAAGCTAAGAACCAGATTCAGTATCATTTAAACTCTTTTGGTCGAACTCGCCCAACGACCAAGTACTTGGGCGTGCATTGAGTCTCCTGCAAAACATCACTATTGCTTGGTTGATACAGCCACGCTCTTGCTCTACACTAACTAGTCCGGCATATAAGCATCAAGCCAATCTTCTAGATCTTAGGGCTAGACTAGCAGGCGGTTACCATCCATACTTCTTCGCATCGGCCTCTCCAGAATATTTCTCGTGGACATCAGGGACTTCGGTAGACCCCTGAGTCGATGTCTGGGCAACACCCCCGCGGAGTACTGTCGCGTCGAATCTTTTCAGAAAGAGGCAAGTGAGCAAGCACGCAACTAGGAAACTCCGCAAGCGAAGATCGGAGCTCGCTGGTGCAGCCAACAACCCCCACATCTCAACCCAAACGTAAATGTTATTATTACTGTAGGTGCATGACAGCGTGCCAAGCATCGTGGGATATCGACCGGTATCCGTTCCTTGCCCACCTGGTCAATTTCAAGGTTTGTCCAACTTCCGCGGTATGTATGTACATAAGCCAGCCCTCTTGCAACCCACAAATACCCTCGCCGCTGCCTCACCTACATTTTCCAGCGGTCAGCCTCCTTATCACCGCGAACTTCGAAAACCGGGTATCATACCTGTTGGAATGACCGGCAGTCCACGTCGGACCAAGATGCTACTGTATATATAGTGGCACTATGGTATCACCGACAATCCGGGGACCGAGAATCCATCTTGTCCTCTGGGAATCTCGAGAGGCTACCTAACGCTAAAGTAGGTGCCGTCTTGGCGCCTAGGCCGTGCCGGAAGAGGCTTGTCACGAGACACACACAGAGCCCGGGGACCTTGCAACTTTTTCAAGTCACGATGGCTTCCTGAGATTACTATTTCCGATGGTGCCGGAGAGAAGGAGGGAGAGTTATCCCGCCGATCCCGTGTCCGACATGTAAGAGGCCACGCCATCCGCGGTGAGATTCGACTCTAGACCGGTAGGATCCTCAACTCCGTACATCGGGCCTCCGCCCTTTCCCTGGGTCGACTTCCCAGGAATCGCATAAGAGGGCTGCAGGGTTTGACGGCGTGCTTGCCGAGAGCCACAGTTATTCGGTTGCTGCACCTAATAACTATAGGTACGTATATTTTAGCTTCTTGATGGGTTACTCCTTGGTGGGGGAGGGAGTTGTTCTAAAATACTTGAACGAGCCATCCCTTCCCCCTTGCCCAGTTTCCATCCCTATTCATAACCAACACGAGGAGGGTTTGGAATTAGATGATGAGTAAAAAATATTCACGATAGTTCGTCCCCGGTTTGTTGGCAAACGCGGTGGGCTCACCGACTGTTTATCGTGTCCTTTCTGCCCACTATTTGCAGGCCAAAGTACATACGGTAGCTCTAGGGGAGTTGGAACCATCCATCAAAAACCGGGGCTTTCTATCGAGTTCGAAAGTCAAGATGCAGCGCCTTTCGTAGACTCGGACGTACCGCGACCCCTTTCTTTCGTTCTTTGGATCTAATAAGTGAATGGGTATCCATTTCTACACTGATAACGTGATCCTCTGCCCTCTCGGCTCGGATCGCCAAGCAGTTGGGATTGTATGCACTCATCGTTTCCTGCATCCGGCCTTCCGACGGCGACGCCATCGGCTTCCCTACGTATCTCGCGGCCGCTTGGATCTGGAGCTCTAGTGGTAAACTTTCGCACCTCGAGAGCTCTACCTCCTGAGTCAAACTGCCACCAGTTTTGCATTACGGTGCCAAATCTACTTGAATGAGTTACCTAAGAGGTAACCACACAGCAAGCAGTTCAGGATGTGGCGCATCTTCGAGGAACTCGATGATGAGTATCAAACTCATCATATGCGCCCGACATATACGCATTTTGTTCCATTTACAAATTTACAGCCACATATTCTAGATCGCCACGGAACTCAGTCGATCAACCAAAACCCGCCCAGGTTGAGACACATAAGCAAGTCGAGAAGCCCGCCGTTGTCGCGCGTTAGGCTTCGCATCTGGGAATTTTCATTCAAGTTCACCCAAGTTACAGAGAGATCTTCCTAGGGCTACAGGCCGGACAGAGCGCGCGCGTGTGGTGTCGGTCGCCGCGACCGGCCTAACTAGGACGCCGCCGGTAAAACGAGGCACTATCTAGTTTAGAAGACGACTGCGATGCGCCATCTGACGAAGCGCAGATGTGCATGCTCGAGATAGATCTTCCAGCCGGCGAAAACGCGAGAGAGCTTGTAAATAAGGTACTAGGTACTCCCACAACCCCCAAAGGCGGAAGCAGCTCGCGGGGATGGCGTTCTGTAACAACACCAACCCCCCGTCCGTATATGCTCGAAGGTGTACGGTTGTTGTAGGTAACCTTGGACCCCACCTAATGCATAGACCTAGCAATGCATAAGGATTTCCACCAAAACCAGCGATATATAAAAACTAATAATAAAATAACGAAAAAAGATAAAATAAAACGGCTTTCGAATTTATAAAAAGCTTTATTTTATTTATACGTATAAAGTATTTATATTATATAATTAAGAAATTTTAGAGAAAACTTTAAGCAAAAGAAAAGAAAAAATCCGGTAATAATAAATAAAATATAAAAATATAAACTTTAAGTTAACGAAACTTTTTATAAATGTATTTATAAATAAAAATATATAAATATGTTATTAAAATATAATTAAAGTTAATATAATTTATAAATTTATAGGTTTTAATATTTATTTAAAGTGATTAAATATTAAATATTTATTATTTAATTCTGATATAATACGAATTATAAATATAAAAAATGCTGCATAATAAAATATTATTTAT